>JAZHYW010068043.1:0-10463 GCA_037355805.1 Ixodes ricinus
TTTTTTTGTATAAGTATGGCAAAGAATCCGAGGCTTCCAGGTCATTTTAGCTGTGTCTGATTTGCTCTGCTGTTTGTGGTTCTTCCCAAACTGAGTGTACAAGTGGTTTGTATGACCGCATGGAAGTGTGATGTTCCCTCGTATATCTTGTTGGTGACATTGAGAAGAAGGACACAGGGTGTCTCATGAAACACGGGCCAAATTGTTTTCACGAAAAGTAGTTTTCGCACAGAAACAAAAATTGGTCTCATATTGGTCCCTGCCAAAGGGCGTACTATTTAGACATTAATAAACATTGGTGTAGTTAGGTCCCAAGTTACTTTCAAATAATTAACTTCTTAAGTAGTAAACTTAGGCATGGTGTCAATTAGAAACATCCTAGGCTTCATGGAAACCACTAAATCGTCACACCTTCCAAAATATTTTACGGCATTCCAAGAAAACAATAAATGTGGATGCAAATTTAAATTTCATTTGCCTATAAGAAAGTACTTCTACACGAGCCATTCTGCTTCCCATGGTCAATCCACGTAACCACCGCTCGCCTCCTTTGTATGCCCGAAGGAAGTGTGGTACATGCTGGTGAAATCAGACTCTTTACTGTTCGAATGAGATTGCAAAAATAGGCTGTGATTCATGGGATCACTTTCGTCACGCACACAAAGTGAGCGGCGGAGCACGTTAACCGTGCAGTTTGGCAGCAAGGAGCACGACTGCTAGTGCAAAGATGTGCCCTGTCAGGAAACCGAAACCTATTAATGCACCCAAATTGAGCGCTTTATCAAACTGCCATAAAATGCTGATGCGTGCCTTATGTCTTTGTAAAGTGTAATCACTTAGTGGTTTTTAATGATGCCCAAATAGTTTCTAATCGAAGCTATACCTTTAAAATAACTAACAGCAGAGTTAATTAATCAAAAGTAATTAGAAACTTAATTCTACTAAACTTTTTCATTTTATTAAACAGGCCTCTTGGCAGAGATCAATACGGCATGAGACTTTTCTTTGCGTGATGCATACTTTTCGTAGGAGCGATTTGGCCAGTTTCATGAGATGCCCTGTATAAGGCGGGTAACTAAACAAATTGTAGCTGAGTTTGAGACAGTTTGCCCCCTTTTTTTTGTTGCTTCCGCATTTGAATCTTTTATTTTTCTTTGTCTATACCAAGGTTATTTTATATTGTGACGAGCTCCCACAGCAGTGGTTTTACGCAACGCGATTCCGGCATAAAATCCGCAAGAATCCCCATTGCCTTATGTTTTCCCTGCATGGAGGCGGTAGCCCTTTCAGCTTAATTGTAAACTCATTAGCATTGTCATCGACTACATCCGACAGAGCAGATGACCTCAGTTTCAACCGGAGCAACTGCGGCTCCTTTCTGTCACTAACTGCTTTGGCTGATGCAGCGAATCATGGCACGAAAATACTCTTCACTGAGCTGTAAAACATTGCACAGAAAACACATTGGCTGATGGATCAACAGCATGGATTCATGCAAGACCTGTACTGGGAGCATGTCGCAGGAAATGATCTTATAATAAAGCCCATCGACGACAAAACAATCTTTAATATAAGGCGGTTTCACAAATTGCCTTCTCATTTCCGGTAAGCCATGTTCCACCATGTTGACGAACAGTGTATGCCACTTTATCCGTTCGTTTGTGTGCAGACGATTAGTTATTGGAGTCATGTTTTGCTTTAATGAAATGCACAAGCGTGACAAGTGACAGACCCCAGCGATGACAGAACTCGGTAAGTTCAATAGCAAATGTATTTGGGACCGCGTAATCCAATGCTCGTTCCGTTTTCTTTTTTCCCCTTTTGGAGTCGCCCTGGTGGCACCTACTCTGCCATACGCAAACACAAGGGCGTAGAATACAAGTTTTCCGGTAGGCGACATTGAGGATTTCTGAATCACTAATGGAAGGTGGAATTTATAGCAAAATTTAAAGCTACTGTTTGACACTAAGGGTTTAGTCACTACCATCCATCTATCCACTCTTATAGAAATGAGCCGTAATGTGCAGTCCGGGAAAATGTCGGCCTCTGCCTTTTTCATGTTGTTTTCAATAGGCAATAAATATTTTCAATAAAAAACCAATAAATTTTTGTTTTTTGCTCGAGACAAATAAGAACCCCATTTGCCAATGCACGCATGCTATGTACATGGGGTAATAAAAATATTTTTGTTCTTGTATCAGCCATCATTTGACAGTCATTCCTTCGATGTATTGTTTTGGGCTGACTACGAAAATTCACTGCCGTACCAATACTTTTATAACAATGACAAACGAGCTCTCAGTTTGTCAATGCTTGCACATGTGCTACATGTATGGAGCAGTAAAACGCTTTTACTTCCACGTTGGCAATCATTGTCTCCTATTAAAACAGTAGAGAAGGCAGCAGCAGACATACTACTACTGAATTTGTATCAACATTCACCATTGTTGGGGCATTTCGGAAAAATGAAGCTCAATGTGTTCAGTGTATTACCGCCAGAACTAAAGTAGCCACGTAATAAACAAAATGACAACCTATTGCAGAACGTATACACAGCGCCAATATCTAGGCATGGGCGAATAGAGGATTTTGGGTCCGAATCGAATTCAAAGCAAATAGTGATTTTGGTCAAATAATTTTGAATCGAATAGTTTGAATAGTACAAGCAACAAATACCACAAGATATGTTTAAAGTATAGTTTTATATTTGCCCTCACTTGGTAATTCAATATTGTCAAATAATTCGATATTGTCGAATACTTAAATTCAATTCGAAGCGAATGCCGAATAGAACAGAATTCAATGGGCTATTCAGTAATAGCGAATATTCGCCCATCCCTACCAATATCAGTTACCCGGAAAGGGCTTCATGGTTACCAATTACCGAGGCCTCCTGCAAAGACTCTTCTCTATTTATTCGTTGCCCAGACAAAGGGACTAAAAATACCACCCCACGTTACAGAACAGATGCCAGCAAAGGCCGGCCGGCCGGTATTTACGTAAGAGACAGCTCATTAATCTGTCACCGTGGCAACCGTTCTCGTGTATGCTCTGCGTGGCCGCTTCCCGAGAAGAGGGTAACTCGACACTTCTCTGATTGGGACAAAGGCAAACAGAAGGAGCCAGAAATAGCTGATATTTGTTGTTGTTGTTGTTTCGAGGTTTGGGGGCGGGGGGGGGGGGCAGAAGCAGATTTGCATGGTACTCATTACAAGCACACTAATCAAATTACTTGTGATCGATTTTTGGAGTAATTTTGTAATCATTTAGATATGTTTGTTAGGAAGTAATCACAAGGGTAATCTGATTAGCCTTTAAGGTACTAAAATTATTTGTAACCGTTTCATTTTGCTCCTCCACTTCCTAATGGCATCTTTGTTTGTACAGGTTTCCTTCCAAGGAGTCCTCGAACAAAGTCTTCGATAAGAGGATGGTTTACTTAAATTGGTTAATTAAGTGGATGAGTAGTTTAAAGTTCGGTAATTCTAACCAAATAATGAACAGTACTGAAAAACCCGTTTTCAAGCCGGCAGAAATATTTGTCATATTGAAAATCTGAAGTAACCGAAGAAGTAACGGTTGACTTTTCAAGAAGCGGTCCATTATTTTTCTTATCAAGTAATCTAATTGAGTACTTTTTAACCAAGAGTAATTGTAATTGTATTCATTTACTTCTTTCGAGTAACGTGTACAAGACCGGGCAGAAGGAGACTGTTTTTACTGAATCATTGTTTTACTGTGCGCTAGAGCAGAGGAAGCAAGTAAAACTCTAAGATTAACGGAAAAAAAAATGTACCGTCAGCGTGTAGACGAGGTTGTGGAGTTTACCATGATGACACTGACACACGATTTTTCAGACGGGGTCAAAAGGCCTAAAATAGTCTATCTTCCGTCATAGTCTCTTTCGTGTACGTCGGAGCCACTATAAATGAGCCATGTTTCAGAGTGACAGTGCTTCCGTCATCTCCGTGCACTAAAATCGCTGTTGCCGGCTGAAATCGCGGAGACGTTTTTCCGTCATTCGAGAGTGTTAGGACAGTCTGCGACGGGCAAAAAGACGTCGCCCAAGCGTCCCGCCACCATGTCTCGAATTCAGGAAGCCGCATTTTCAGAAGCGCAACTGTGCACGACTACGCCCGCCCTGCACCGGGCACCAAGATCGGCGGCAGCACTCACGAGATAATGAGGGCACGAAGAGTGAATAGTCTAAGCTAGTTTATTTAGTGGCCTCGGTGTATGCGAGTCGTGTTTTCATTATGGGTCACTTGGAAAAGCAGGACGTTCTGTAGTCTGGTCGCCTCAAGTTTGTGGGTAGTATAATGGAGAGGTTACCGAACAATTGGGGCAGTTGAGGTCTCAGACGGCGTCTGAACCCATTTTCTTTCTGTGAAGCTCTATGAAGCTGTCGCGTACTCTCAGCTAAAGAGTACCACGACACTGCAGTCTCAGGTTATTGTCAAAATGTGAAACTCTACAGCATCACTTTCTTTGTTTCCCGGCCTATGTGTGGCAATGCGAAGAAGTGTTCTGCAACCTCAAGGAATACCGCTCTCAAGTATGCAAACAGGCGTTGGTCACACATTTGCTTTGAAATCAACAGGAATGACAGGCTGCTTTAAAGGGACGTTGAACTCCCAACAGAATTTTTTTGAGTACCTCGATAAGAGCGATAACGTTATAACGCAATATTTAAGTCTCGAGACACTACGTTGAGTGAAGATTGTGATTCTGATGTTTTGCACGTCGACTCAAAAGGAAGCAGGTTTCAGAATTTGCTTGAGACGCACTGGACACCCCCAAAACTTTTAAGTGCCCGATTGCTGATGTGCAACCCAAAATAAGCTTGTCCCTAAAAAAAAAAAAGATAGTACTATACATACATCAGTGAGACTCGTTTCAGAGTGGAACCATTCCGAAATGTGCTTCTTTTTCTGGCAAGTCGTCCCAAATAGAAGCACGAAATACAGGCACTTGCAACACTCAAAAGCGATTCTCGCAACTCAAACATTACATAAAAATGTTGTTTAATAGAAAAAGATTTTTTTGTTGGTATGTTTTTGCGGGCATATTTTAACGATGAGTTTTCGAAATATTTTGGAGTGAGGTTCGGTGTCCCTTTGAGGAGAGTGGTGAACTGACTGAGTGACCACATGCAGCTGGCAGTTCGCCACAATAGAACCCTTTTCAAAGTCTACCGAGCAGCGATGATGGTCGCCATTTCTTGGGCATGAAGCGTGTGATTGGATCTGACTCCTTGCCGAGCAGCTGGCGCAGCACCTGTGTTCAATGCATGCTTAAGTGCGTGATCAAGTAATGGGTAGCACACGCAATAGTGCGGGTTTTGAAAAGAATATATTGTCTGGCATTTGCTACAGTTTTTTCACCGTGTCCTATCCCAGTGCATCTTGTCATTTAATCAGCATTGCTTTGTAGATCAGGGTCTCTCAAACTATTTGATCTCGAGGCTTTAGTGCAAAGCATGAAGAACCTCTTCTGAGTGTCTGCATTGACACAATAAAAGCGGTGCAAAAGCCCACGGACCTTGTAAAGAATGATGCACTTAACTGTCAGTGTTTGACTCGTAGTTATGCATCAAGAAATGGACTCAGGTCTGCCAAGGCAGTGCTTAATCTGGAAGAACACTTACTTAGTGGCGAGACGGTCCAGAAAAGTTGGGGCTCATGGTGCACCCATGGAAGCACCCTGAGGAACGCTCGGGTCCATTGGAGCCAGTTTGAGAAGCTATGCCATAGATGGTTGCACACCCAGAGATTGTAACTCAAAACACAATCCCATCTAGACTCTTTCTACGCATACCTGGACATTGCCGAGCTCCTCGACTTTTAGCCTACCAGCTTGCAGCACCATTCTCGAAATTCATCCAAATTCAAACTTCATCTTCCAGTTGTACTCTGGAAGGTCTACCGGTCAAAAAGCTGCTAAAGAGCAGCTTGTTCGGGTCTGAAGCCCATTACATGGGTAATGGTAAGATAAAGGTTTTAAAGGTTCCAGGAGTTACATACATGGAGATCTCTAAATGTTTCGGAGTAATTGTGAGGTGGTCTAATTTGAGAAGCTAATCGTTATAACCCTAAACCTACATTAAGCTGACTCACTGCATAAGCCTCAATTGTACTACCTTCATTTCCACTGAATGCGCATTGAAAAAAAATGTACAGGAGTTGCTGCCACGGCCCTGGTCTCGACTTGGACCGCAGAAACGAGCTGTTAAACGGAGGCAACCAAAGAGCACACACACACAAGCACTCTGTCAGAGCAAATTAGGCGTGAGCACGTTTACATACTGCCGAGGTTAGTCTAGCCTCGCCATCGTGTCATTCATTTACGCCGTAGGTTAGAAATTTGGTACCACTGCTAACCTGAGGTCGTTAATGTGCATCATCACGCAGTAATACACAACCAAACGCCGGTGCGGCGTTCCATCCAGGATCGAAGCAGAGCAGGGCAAGGATCGAGACCCAGGATCCCTGGGTTCTGCAGCCTAGCTTCTCGCTCTGCACCAGTGGCGTCACGGAGGGAGACGGACCGCCTGGCCCGGTGCAGCGCTCAGGGGTTTCGCGGTGGGCCACGACAGCGGGGGGGGGGAGGGGGGGGGGAGTGGCGGGCGGGCCGCGGCGGCCCGAGAGCGGTATCTGGGGGGGGGGGGTGCCGCTGACCCTCGCGACGCCACTGTTCTCTGCACGCCCCGAGCTACGGCATGCCGACACGCTCTGTACGCCGGTCCCCAACTCTGCTCGAAGGTACACGGCGCTTTGTGCGCTTCCGCCAAGACGAGACAAAACCAAATGCTACATAGGCAGTAATAAAAGTGTCGGGTATCAGACGCCAAACACGCAATGACTTCCGAGACCTAGGGCTGGATTTTTTATTCGCCATATCAGATCAGTCGAAGTTGGTGTTTTGTCTGTGACCACCACACCGTAGAACTGATATATAATGGGAGCACACACACGAAGAGACGGGTTAACCAGAGCCGCTAAAAAAGTCATGCTTCAGTGCATTGATGCTATGCCATCAGATGGATGGATGCTAATGGCTGCAGCCTTTACAACGGGCGGTAGCTTGCGTCCCTAGCCTAGAATGTTGCTCAAAATCATTGTTGCCAGTTGTCTGAAGGTTTTTGTGAAATCCCACGGAATGCTCTTCTGCCCTCCAGAAATGTTAAAACAATGTTGCCTGATCATCACGACACCGTAGCTGAGGCTCAGGAGGTCGCAGCTTCCTAATCGTAACTGTCGTCAATAGATCAATCTCACCAACCAGTTTGGTTACATCACTACTACCGCAATGCATCGAGGGAACTTTAGACTTTCCGCACGTGCGACAACCTTGCTGGAGCTCTGCGCATGCAGAGCATGCAGGGCACACGAGCCGTATCGTGCATTTCCGCCTGCTTCCTGTCAAACTGAAGTTATGGCAGCGTCACACTTGCACCAAACATTTGGTGAGAACGGTCTATGTACCCACTCTGCACTAGAGTAACAAAATGGCGCCGCCCACCAGAGACAATCGGGAATGGGGTGTCGATACCTAAGTGTCGCACATCTAGCGGCTCTAAGGTCCACACAGGAAGCAGGAGGGAGCTCACCTGCATAAGCCTCTGATGGAGTCGGTGTGTAACCCTTTTCCAGTAACTCTGAGCAATTCAGGGGTTTCATTGTTCGCTGGACTCTTCCACGGCATCACACAAATTTGGAACTGCAGGAAGGATCTCTGGTCAGGGGAAGCGGGGCACTTCTTCGGTTAAGGCCGGTCCACACACTTGCGTCTGCCAACGAACGAGCACATCATGACCTTTCACGACATCTTACGACGCCATCGACGCGGTGGCCCCGGAAATGCACTTCACTGGAGCGAACAATTTTGCAGTATTTACGAGATCAATTGTGGATACTCTCTACCGGAAATTGTCATTTAGAACATTCTCAAAAACTTTTGGAGCCAATATCGAAACAGTAATGCACGAAAAAGAAAAATACAGAAATTGTGAGCGTTCCTACAGTTACTCGATAGATGGCGCCAGTACTTCCTCTCGTCTTAAGAGATCACAAAAGGTTGCAACGCACTCGTTTGTAAGCAGTTGCAAGAGTGTGAACAACCCCCAACAATGTGAATTCGGAGCATTCACAAATCCACCCACACGTCAGAACCCCCATCCTTGTGAATCACGGATTGATTAAGCAAACTACACTGACTTGGCATAACACAAATAACAATTTAATCCAACATTTCGTCTCCCCTACGGGAGACATCATCAGTGAAGCCAAAAGGCAGCAATGAGAAAAACACCAACCAGAAATTCTATTTAAGGAGGTCTGCATACGCTTCAGGAAGAGAGCCGCGGTTGGAGTTACAAGCAGATGAATCACACTGGATGCGCCATGATTCCAAATACCTTCGTGGACCCCACCTTTGTTCGCACGCCGAAGTCGACGCGTTCTCGAAGCCAAAACTGTGACCCGTTTGCCAACAATGGTTAACCAGCTCTGCCCTACTGGCATGTGTGGGTTTTGCCACATCACGTTTGTGTTCTTTCATACGGGCGAAATGTTTGCAGGCGGTCTCCCCACTATATAATGCGTCACAATCTAGACCGTTCAATTTATACACAACACCACACTGGGACTCTGGGGAGGGTTTTGTCTTTTGGCTTGGAAACGAGGTCACATAGTTTAAGATGGGTTTGAAAGTTTTCGGATGTTTAAAGGGTCGAGGGCCCTGCAGATAGACTCAGAAATGCCTTTAATATAGGGAATTGCTAGTTGCCCTGCTCTATTACGATTTTTATCCTGACGTCTCCCTCGTCCCATCTGCTTACGCATGTTTTCGATAAAACATCTAGGATAATCTGCTTCACCAGCGAGTCGACAATAAATGTATCTTCAGATGCTCACCGTTCCGGATTAGAAGAAATGTATTCGGACCGATGCAGCAGGGTTTTTACGACTGCTCTTTTGTGCTCAACCGGACGATGCGAGTTGAAGTTTAAGAAGTTATCTGTGTCGTAAGCTTTACAGTACACAGTTGTTTCTATGTGTCCGGTGCTGTTTCAGTCTGCAATAAAATCTAGGAAAGGCAGTTGTGCTCTTCTGTTCTACTTTACGTGTGAATTGGATTGACGGTTCAACACTGTTTAAGGCGTATTTGTTTAGAATCACGAAAAGTGTTTAGAATTATGCACTTGTTGACGTCTGCTGCATTTTGGCTGTGCAGGGCGGCAAAGTGTTATCAAAGCATTATGCATTTCAAAATCTATGGGGTTTTTTTTTTTTAATTTTTATTATTAAACATTTTCCGAATAAGATATGAGCCCAACAACAAACTGCTATGAAAATTTTTAAATGTGATTTTAACACGAGGTATATGCTCATTCATTTGAATCATCTACCAATCCCAAGATATATTTTTCTTTTAAGAGCTATCAAATACATTCAGGGTGGATTGAATAGCGTACTAGAATATAGTTTAGATTAATTTTGCCAAATGACGCAAAAGGCACGAAGCACAGGCAAAGCAACGAAGGAGTACAGCCACCATGTCTGCACTCATTCCACTTGAATATTTTCAATTTTATTCTTTTAAGGAAGTTATAACAGCGCAACTTTCTCTTGGAAACCATCTACAGGAAACTGATAAATTTACGAAAAACGCGAACAGAAACCTTTCACAAAACGCGGAAGTCAAACGCTTCGCTCGAACAACTTTAGACCGTTTACAAACATTTAAATGCGGGCACTTACGTAACACTGCCCCGGTAACATTGGCGAACTAAAAGATAAATTCAAACCGAGCATGTATTAAAAAAGAAATAAAAAGAAATGCAAACCGGCAATCGAAGCAAAAGAAGCGAAAACGTGCCCGTGCCATCGTGAAGTTTTACCGCTACTTGTCACACTTCGCGGCGGCGTCGATCTAGTGCTGATCGCAACTAATGGTTAAGACGCGCCACTAGCATTTGCGACAGCCTAAAAGTGACTTTCACTAACCGAAAAAATAAAACGGCACATGCATCGCCCAATGTTTAAATGCGATATTTGCGAAGCTTCCCGATTGGGGAAAGTGGGTAGCCGGGCTCCACATGCGGGAAGCAGAGTTATGCAAGAGGAAATGGTGAGGGTCGCGGTACGTCACCTTGTCCACGTAAAGGAAGTCCTGACGAATAAGCTGTCGATATCATCATCAACTATTCCCTTTTTCGGGCGTGTTAGTGATCATTTTCGATCGAGTTATGACCGCTCGCGCATCGGAGAACGGCGAAGCCAGCTGACTGCCCAACCCTCTCATGAACTCTCTCACGACATAGATGGATAAGAGGATGAATTATAAAAAATAAACAAAGGTATAACATTTTAAATAGAGTGTTGCCTGCGCCATCTAGTTTGAGTGGTAATAGTCATAACTATCGTGGCCTGTTTTGTTTTGTTTGACGTCGTAAAGGCTAG
>JAZHYW010068044.1:0-13176 GCA_037355805.1 Ixodes ricinus
TTACGTATTGCTATTTTTTGCGTAATTAACTTTCTAATATTGGGCTTGAGCAGGAGCTCCAAATATGAAGATTCCGGAGCATCGGCAAGAAAGAGAAGACAACCAGCAACTGCAGAACGATAAGTGGTACATGCGCGGCAATTTACATGGATTTTCGAAAAACCCACAAATTTCTGACGGGTTTTTGGCGATCGATTTGCAACCGGAGCGCTCTTTCGGCAGTGACGGCTCCGCGCCCCGTGGAGAAATAGTGCAATCAACCTCTGCTGCGCGGTCCCGGCGCAACGCAGCGAAGGCTGGTTGCACTATACTTCCACGGGGCGCGTTGCCATCGGGGCCGAGAAGAGATCCTGTTGGAAACCAAAACTCAGAAACCCATTGAATTTGTGCGATTTTTCAGGAAGCCGTAAAATGCCGCACGTGCCTTCTATCGTCCTGCAATTTATTGATTGGGTGTTTTTCGGTGATGCTCAGGAATTTTTCTAATTGAAACCAAACCGTTGAACACAATAATAAAAAGGTAATTGCGGAGAAATAATGCAGAATCGAATTATCCCGGACTTTAATAATTTTCCTAAATTGGCCCCTAGCCCCAAACCAAAATGACACAAGCCTTTTTTTTTTTTTTTGTTGTGACGCGTATTTTTTGCAATATCGAATTTGTCCACTTTTCGTGAAACTCCCTATGGGTATATGGCAGAAGAGACTGAAGGGTTGTTATGTCAACGTTCACAGTCACCTCGTCGCCACCGCAGTCGCGTTCTTGACTCTCCCAAGCCCGGTCTGCGTGCTATTCGGTAGTTGTTTTCGCCAAGCCCGCAGTTGTTCATCACTCCCTGACTGCTGGCGACATTCCCAGGCCTTTTCTTTCTAGCTGTTGGTCAATCTTGGTAGACGAGGGTTCCTGGCGCAGACGATTTCTGGGCGTTCGGCGCTGTGACTGCCGTTTTGATTTCCCGAAAGCACTTGCATAAGCCAAAGTGGGATATCTCCCTCTCTGTGGGTCTCACTCGAGTCGGCAGCCAGGAGGGGTCAGGACATGGCTGCTCCGGCGTAAGCTGTTTTGGGGTTGGAAGCGCAGCGTCGCCTGTCCTTCGCAGGGGCAGTTGGGAGACGTGTAATGATGATCATCTCTAATACATAGACCAAAATGGCGCCAGTGTTGACCGTCATGCGAGAAAAAGGTCTGGCGTTGGGCCCAGCCTCCAGAGTGGCAAGAGGCTCCGGCAGATGCAATAGTTTGCAAGCATTTCTGGAACGCAGCAATATCTTTCGGGCGATACGGCCGGGGGCGAAAAATACCATAGTATACAATGTGCGGAATGGTATGGGGACCTGTACCATCAGCACGTACGCGTGTCGATTGACCAGTATGGCGCGTAGCTGTGACTTTATGGAACGAGCACTGAAGATCCAGGAGAATTTCTATGCGAGTCCCTCAATGTGGTTGCGATAGATCACGCCTATTGTGATATCAGAACCTGAAGCCATATATGCTTGAGCGGGGTGACACTTATTCTAAGTGTGTGTCAGGGCCGAGAACTGGCCCATTCGTACAGCGTCCTCCAGCGTTGCAACATGCAGTTTGATAAAAATTAACGGTTGAATCTGCTTCATAGCCCCGATATTCGGTCGTATGTAAGCCATGATTAGTGAACGCTTGCAACACCTTGCCTGAACACTGCTACATTTCTCCGAATGGCTTCGCGATCGATGTGGAGTCGATGGGATCTTGCACACGCGTCGGCTCCTGAACAATCGGCGTTGAATGTTTGGCGCGTGGAACATTCCGGACTTTGAGCAAGCAACAGGGTCCTCATATTTACCAGAACGCCACATTTACAGAAACAACAAAAAGGTGCATCCGCGGTCAGGTATCGAACATCGGCCATTTGTGTGAGAGCCAAATGCGTTCACCATTCGGCAACGGGGCGCGTTTGCTCGACATGCGCGTGACAATATTGTCGGCGACAGTATACGATAGGTTTGCCTCGGCTGAGGGTGTCGCTGTGCCCGAGACCCTGTGCTTGGCGACGTTGCTGCAGCATTGTTTAACGTGGACTCAGAGTCAGCCGCAGCTGACTCGACCGGAAAGGCTTGCGAAACGTCCTTGGCAGGATAAATCTGCTGAAGTTCCCGGTGGAGCCGAGTCCGAACGCCGCGATGCTTAAATCCGCCAAGCTTAAATCCGCTCAGGCTAAGCCTTCTCTGGAACGGGTTTAAAAATGGATCTGTTGGGATTGAGCTTACATGACTCCAAAGGGTCTTTACAGCTTATATTTGTGTCCTCAGTGTCGTAAGGGTGATTGTGTCAAAATTTTCTATCCACAGACACCGAGCTCATCGAAGAGGTGGCTTCGATCATTGGCAAGCGCAGCGCCCTTTCCCTAATATTTGATGTAACGCTCGCAAGTCTTACTAAAAAACGCAAAGCGAAGATGCAAAAAGAAAAAAGTTCGATCTTAAATTGATCAATACGTTCTGTTGAATTTATTTTTGTTAAAAGAAAATACTTGAATACGTTACATTTTTTTCTGAAATGTGCTTATTATCTGGAACGACTATCAGAGGAAACGTACAACATGGTGTCACGCATAATTTAAAGTACTACGAAAATTCAACCACCAAGGACATCCTGACCCATCGTAGTTCTACGTGTGCAGTCAGAACCTTAATGATCAATGATGCCAACCTCAACAACCGCACTGGATGAAGAGAGTAAGTGCAAAGAGAAGGAAAAATAGCTTTGGCGATGTTAGCGCAAGCTACGCGGTTACATCGAAAATACGTAACAATGTGTGCAGAAGCAGCTATTTCAATTTGTTTGTCTTCTTGTCGACTATCATGCCAGCTGTAATGATACTGTATTACTGTGTTCGTTCCATGGGAAGCGTGCGACAAGACAGTAGCGCCGCGATGCGACTCTCAGAAAAGCCTGGTGTAGTGAACGTTCCAAATCATTTCAAATAATTTTATTTACCCAAGATGCACAAATGTCAAAGCCACGAATGAGAAACCTATTCTTTGTTGGTATGAAGAGGTTTGGGACCCAATTCTTGGTAGATTGTGACATAGATGCGGACAAAAGCAAAGTAACTTGTATACAGTAAATGTAGCAGCTAAACCGTTTACGTACAAAAAGTATGTTGTAGGGTGTTTGAAATAACGAGGCTTTGTCTAAAATAGACCGTCAAAATTGGCGCCGGCAAGTAGTAATCTAAACTTTTCTTCATGCGTATTTCACTGGTCGGTTTTAACATTATAATATAACAAAGTGTAGCTCCTTCTTTGAAAGCAAATAAGTCGAAAAAATTTGCCAGTGTCAACGGCGACCTGCGACGCAGACGACCGAAAGGAGCCGGCTGGGAGTGTTTGGCACGTAATACTGATGACGCTACCTCCTGATCGGGACTGCTTGAGACGACCGTGCTCTATTAAAGTGAACATAATATTTTTGTAATCTACCTTTGGTTTAAAAATAATTGCCGACAATAAAAACAAATCTTTTATTAATAATAAAAAAAACGCGGGTGCATAACGACAGCATTTTTGGTGCCGACGGATTTCTTCTGGGTGTAGTCTGCTGCCTTTCGCTGGTTGGCTACGCCGTCCGGCGCTGCTCCCGACGCCATTTATGAATACAGGCGTTAAAGGCGCTTCGACAGTCAACTCGGTCGTCTGTCTCGCCGTTCGCCGTTGACCCCGGCCATTTTTTCGGCACCATTTTCACACTCAGGGAATTACACTTTGTAATTTTACAAATATAAATCCGAACTGTGAAATACCACTTTGACGAAACGTTCAGAGTGCTACGCGCAGGCGCGGATTTTAATTGTAAAGGAATAATTATCCCAATGAGCGGAGCCGTCGGCATTTGCAACCGCGAAAAACCGCCAAAGAAATGTCCATTCTCCATTCACTGAGCAAAACAGCTCCTAAAAAGCCATTGGAGGCAGCTTCACCAGAAGGCGCACTCTCGTGGCGCTACACTTTGTCTCATCCTACGATGGACTAAAGGCCAAAGCCACGGGCCGCCAGGTCAAATCACGTTCCACGCTGAACTATAACATGGCTAAGATTAATTAGGGGTGGACGAATATTGCTCCGAATCGAAAAGCGGTGCATCATTTCCATAGCTTGGACACTGTAAGAGATCCCGTATATCGTTGGCGTTCTTCGCAATGTAAAACTGATGAGTCAATCAGTGCTATATGATTCCAACCACCTGTCCGCCCATCTCCATCAGTAATACGAGACGCGAGCAGCAGATACGTGCATCGAAGCGAAATACCGAGCGAATTAAGTGACTCATGATTGGATCTGGTGGTCCTTAGCTTTTGCCTTTAGTCCTTCGTAGGGTGAGAACTACGTATAGTAATGTGGGCAGTTTATCATAAGGGGGTTGCAAAATAATTTATAAGATAATTAGATACCTTCTTTTTCTTTGAGCAGCGGCTGCGATGGCTACATTTCCTGTGAATAATCGGCTGGGACAAAGATTGTGAGTAGCAACGGACGGACACCAATAATTGCGTCACTTGTGTCTGATTATTGCTTACGTACCTAAGCATCTCACTGTACGAGCGTTCGGGGACGCAGTCGGCGCTAACTTCACTGACACTAGAGATAGAAATTGAAATCACAGATGGCCTCCATGCGCTGGAGAAAACAGCCGCGATCATCTCATTCCCAGTAGGCTGAGCTCGATCCGCCCGCGAGCCGAGAGGAATGTGGTAAAATAAGGAGAGAAGGGTACGTGTCCTGTTAATTTCATTGATATGCGTAAACTAGAAGCAACAAAAACGGTGTAGTGTTACTCCCTTTGTCACATATAACGCACCCCAAAACTTGAGCTCGACGTACTACGCTCTGCCGTTAAACTGGCGGCCCGAAATCTTACATGGGGCTTGATAACGGTGCGATATAACTCATTAAGCAGCCGAATTTTTTATAGAATACTCCACAAAAAACGCTAGCGTTCTGCTGTAGGACCAAAGAAAATCCCAGATTTGTTGTAGCCAGTGACACGTATAAATTAGCTACCCTATTAGTCTGAACCACTTGGCCATCAAGCCGCTCGTGAAAGTTAATACCGTCGGTTTGACGTCAGTGCGCTGTAACATTAACCTGAAAATTGGGGGATGTATTATATGGGACGAGGGGTGTAAGACTTTAACTTTTTTGTCTGAGAGTGTATGCCGTTTCGTAGTAGTTACCAGACCGTCATCTGTTAACTACGTCTAGTCAGGAATCCTACGCCCATATACCCCAGAGAAGAAAAAAAAAACGCATAGTTACCTTCGTTGCGGATTACACTGTGACGACGCGAGTGAATCTGAACTTTGAGCCTGTCCTGCCGGTTCTATCACATGAGAACAGAAATACAGAAGCGCTGAACGCCGGCATATTTCCAGACTGTCAAAGTACGAGACGTTTAATCTGACATCGGATAGAGGAAGTAGCGGTCGCGGGAGAACATGGACGGGGCTATCATATTGGAATGTGACGAAGCAGACGCTAGCTTCTGCACAGAGTAGTACTCACTAGCACCATTGGCGGCTCTGCCAGGATGTTTCAAGGCAAAGTAACGCGTCAACTTTAAGTGCCGCACGCTCCCCGTAGAGTTTTGTCCCTAAATGGATGACCAAACATATAGAAATGCGTTTTTTAGATGCGGAGCATCTCTTGCTCAGGTCTATGTCCCGCGGCTTCGGCGTCGTAGTCCGCAATCACACTACGCACGCGCAACTCTCCTCCTTCCCTCTCTCCAACAGCTACGCGTTGCTCTCTCCGCTCTCTCTTTCTCTCTCTCTACCAGCTGCGTGCACTGCGCGTGCGTTCGCTTCTCCTCACACCGCGCGTGCGCGCGCAGCGCCCTCCCTCCTCTAGTCTCCTCTCCTTCAAGAGTGAAAAAAAAAATAAACGGCGAGCGGCGAGCGTTGGGATGTCTCTGCCACGAGCCGCGACGAAGGCTCGCGTAGGGGACTATGCTAGGGCAGTCGGTGGCGCCATCGCTTGACGTCAGCACGCAACTGACTCTCTTTCCGCGGAACCAACACGATGCTCCGCATCCCCCGCATAATTCCCTCGGGAAGATTGTGTAATTCATTTTTTGTTTGTACGTAGTTCTATTTTTTATCTTGTCTCGTAACGCAAACAAACGACGGCGTTGGGAAAGAAGGTTTGCAAGTATTCACTATTACAAAGCTCAAGTGTGAGAAGCGTAAAGGGTATCGACTGGCTTTTACGAGACCTTTTTAGTCCCGGCTGATTGAGCAGCGCCTCGACCTGCCTAAAGTACTGAACTTTCTAAATTTGGAAGACCAAAGAATGATAATCGATTTTATGTAAGTCAATAAATCGAAACAACTCATGAACGGCTTATCTCAGTCGGACAAATAGTGCTTGCGTAATCTCCGCGGCCCTTTTCCCAAACGTTTATTCCTTTCCCAGATAAGGCATTCAAACAACGTTTTTGTGTAACTTCGATCGAAACAACCCAACATCTTGTCGTCTGTCTTGAAGCATTGCTCGTCCGCAGATTCACAATTATAGCAAAATAATCTTAGGTATCTCTAGCAGTACTTCCAGAAAATTAGTTTAGCACTTGTTACAAATTTGCTCCAGTCTCTAACTAATAAAATGCGTGGATGGTATTTAGTGACTGGTCAACCTTTTAATCAGTTTTGACGAGCCCAGCTCGTCAATGTATAGCCGTCCCCAAACCGTTCAGGGCGAGTATATCTCGTCTGCATTCCCCGGTTCACACACTCAACGGTTTTGGACGAACCAGGCTCGCCTCACAGATTAGTTTCAGGCTCTGCCTACACAAGGCACCGCAGCTTCTTTTTCTGAGGTCAATAAATGTAATTTTTAAGACAACAATTAATCAGTTGAGGGTCAGCAATTGCTGCACACCTAAAACCGGTTAATTAGTTAAAGTGTATGCGGAATTGATAATCAGATTACCTTATTGGCAATTCGAGAATACCGGCAGTAGAAAATACTACTAAGCAGCCAGAATATGCAGCGTTGGCTTAGCTTCTGTCGAAACACGCGTTACTGTTGAAATATTATGCTTAGACAATAAATATTAATATAAAATATTGGTAATGTATGTTTATGTATAAGTTGTTGGAGGCGCCAAGAAAATTGTACGTAAGCTTTCTTTTTAACGTATATCCCAGTCTGCACTGCAGTAGACAGGTGGATCTTGGGAAGGCTCTGAAATATTTCATAAAAAGTAGATAGGTCATTTCAGTATAAAATACACTTTTGGAATATACACAGCAGCCGATCAAACTAAATATTTGCACACACTGATAATGAACCAAGAACGTGGTGATGAGTGTGTAATGAGAAACGTCCCTGTAAGGTCAAGTGTAAGCTAATTCAAGTTTATAAAGAAAATGTGCGAGCCACACATTAGAACCGCAAGAAAGTTAACATCAATAAAATATGTTTTCTTAGCTTTCGTCGCCTGATTAGCGGCTCCCAGGTTGTGCAAAAAGTAACTCCACTTAGTTCCTTGTTGGTCGGAAGATGCTCCAGTGTAAAACTAAAATTGTTTGGAATTTTAATGTTAAATTGATCGTGCCCTAATACAAAAATAAAAACAACTGTTGATTACGTGTATGGAATCAGCTTAGTATTCATTTTTTCCTAGTTAAATGTATAAACTCCATGATAACAAAAAAAAATGATGCTCTTAGGAGTTAGAGCAGAGTTTAAATAGCACGTATTTAAACTCTGCTGCAACTCTAAGAAATCATATAAGCATAATGCGATTCGACATTTCAGCAGGCTAATCACCGTTGCGTCCTAAACATTTGATTTGTATTGCAGATCCTTTCAATTCCACGTGAATCATAGTCTTAAGAATATTTCCTTTTTTCAGATAAAGCAACAGAAAAAGTTTTTTATTGGAGCGAACTAAAATAGTGACGAATAATTGCAGGAAAATATTATTTGAAAGAGTTGATATCTACCTCAATCTTCCGTATTGGTTTGTTTAATTAATCAAGTACAATTCAATTGATCAAAGTCGCCACGGCTTTACTACTCAGACACGTATAAACGCTTGGAATGATTGTCAATTATCGACCAACAACAAATGTTTAGTCAAATGGCTATCTTGTACCGCAACACAAACATCAACAGGAAAACAGCATGAGACTTCCCGAGCTAGTAACTCCGTCGAGACGGAAGTTTTTATAGACAGAGGTACGTGCACGTGATCACTACCTCGAAACCTATGCTCTTAATTGCATCACGTGGCTCGCGTAGCATCTCATACGACAAGCAAATGCCGTAAAAGGTTATTAACTTTTGAAAGTATCCATACAGTCAAACCACCTGCCATATGTATATTTGTGTGCTTCTACCTTAGAGAACTACTGATTGATGCCTCACGGCATTGCTCAAGAGACTCCGTCGAAGTCCTTCTGCCAGAGCCAAAGCGAAACACAGAAGCCGTTGCGCAAAGAAAATCACGAACACGCAATAATAGCATTATTGGAAGAAGCAAAGCCAAAACGCTGCAGAATAAAATCCCCTTGGTCGCGTTAAATAACCCAAGGCGTTGTCGCCGTGCATGGGCTCGCCGGTGACTTTAATGCATATCCTATACTCAAACGTGTCAATATTTTTTTAGACTGTCTAATCTCGCAAACACTCTAAAGGACGCCCTAGAGAAAACGATTATATATCCCGAGTTCTGATCCATTAGGATGTGTATCACTGGAACAGAAGACGACAAAGCAGCACAGCCAATGACAGCGGTATGATGTGCTGGTTATGAGACGGTGGGGTGTATTTCCTCTTAGTTTCCCTTTGTGTCTCAAGGGTTTCTGCTCATGATTAGCAACGCGGTTTTCACCTTCCGGAGCCCAAGGCGGTAAGCTGACGACAGTTGACCCCCTGGGTCATTGGGTACCAAAGGTAGCTTTGCGTATTTCGTTGTAAGTAATATAGAACCTTCAATTCCAACCTCATAAGTACGTTAAAGATATTGTATAATGTTTTAATTAGAAAACGCTAACTTCTAACTCTGCAGAAGTGGATACATTATAAGATCTCATTTTTTTACCATGTTTAATACGGCACTCCAACTACTGAATAGCACATTGACTGAAAAAGTGAAGTGAAAAAAAGTAAATTATTAAGTCTCCAGGAGAAGCCCAACTTTGCAGGAGTGCGTCCTCTTTCTGAAGTTGGTGACCAAACGACCGCAGAGCGCTCCGGCTTTCCGTCTAGGTAATGTTGCTCTTACAATGCCCTCTCCCATTCCCGGTCTGCCTCCCTTCCCCTCCCCCAGTCCTCCCCCCTCATCTACCTCTCTTCTGCCAATTTATACACCCCCACCCTATCCACTCTCTCCTCCTTCTATTTCCTACGGTGGCTTGCTCCGCCTCCATCCCCACTTGCTCTTTTCCAGCTCCCTCTCCTTGGTCACGTGTCGAACAACCCAGTTCCACCAACATTGATAAATATGTATGCGGTATACACTCGCGGGAATGGCTGTTGAATGTCTTCCGGGCAACTGAACCTTTTCGCTCCCTAAATACCGGCAGTATCATATGCTGCTGGCCAATACTCTCAAGTTAAAGGTCGCTGTGAATTGTTTTATTTATTTGCATAGTAGTTAAAGGGACACTGACATGTTATTTGATGCGCGCCGAGGATTTTATTTCCCAACACGACGAACAAGAGCCCGACTACCCGGAACAAAATTTGCGGCTCGAAATTCGAAGCCTCTTTCCACCCCGAAAACCACCGGTCGAGGACTGACCGGTTTCAGGCGCGCTCACTCTCTTCCACGGTGCGCCGTTGAAAGCGATGCGTACCAAATATATTCAAAGTCGCGCGTAATATGTAAAATACACGTTCAATATTAAAAAAAAAAAATTAAGAACGTTTTTGTCACTTAAAAAACGACTGTTCGATAGAAGAAACGGTTGCACAGGCTCGCAGGATGCAGATGTACTACGCGCCATTCTGAATATGGCGACGCACCGGCGGGTTCATCGACGCGATGGCTGGCGCTCGACGGACCGAACGTTGCGGCGGACGTGGGACCGCTACCCGGAGCCGCGGCTTCGTGGTACCGGCCAATCGATTATTCAAGCACAGAACAGCGAGAGGAAGGAATCATAAGTGCGAAACATTCGCTCGACGACACGGTTCAAGCAGTGTGCTCGTAATAGTCGTCGTCTGCCTCGCACGCTTAAAAAGTGGAGGGAGCGAAAAAAAAAAGAATGACTACGCAGGAAGCGAGAGTCAACGGGTCACTTCCGGCAACTCGCTGCTCCGAGTCTTCCGTGCACATGCCTTGGTCGAAAAACTGCGTTTTGCTTCTTTTTACTATTAAAAAAATATACGTCACTCCGAAAAACAAAAATATTGATGAGGTTGTCTTCTGACGCCATACCGAGTCGGCCTGGCATTACGATAAATAAAAGGGGGGCAGGGGGGAGAGAGGCGAGGATGTCAGTGTCCTTCTCAAGATTCCGCTTTTTTTATGCTTTTCAGGTCCGTTTCATTTGTTCTTGAAGTCGCTCAAATTTATCGCAGCCAAAATATAGGGCGCAATGCAGATCATGTATAGTGGCAAAGAGTTTCCAGGTGCTTCTCCTGCGGTTAGCTGCCTTCATAATAAAACTAGAATGTGCATGCAAGATCGTCGCGTGAAGCCGCCTTGTACTTCTGAGATTTCAGTGATACTTTGATAAAATAAAATGTTGAAGTGCTTCTCACCCCGACACGTTTGTGGAAGTCTAACAATTTGTTTATTTTGTGTGATTTAATTTTTCGAATAAAACTTCGTGACGAAATTAACGAGCACGTGCCAAAAGCCGGACTGCGGATTCGATTGAAGCCTGACCGAAATATTTTTAACAGATTCGGTGTAAATTTTACAAGCAAAAAGCAGTTTCCATTATTTGTTTTTAAATATTCGATGTTATACGAAGCTAATTAGTCAAATCTAGAGGCTCCTAAGACTAAAATTGCAAAACATAAAGTAATTCAATAATTTATTTGCATTCAGGCGCTAATTACGATTCTCGTAAGGCGCTTTGTATGGTAATTCCAGTGTGATTTTGTTCTGCCTTTTTCGTACGAACTCTTAGCATTTCCGCCTTGATATACTTAGTGCTTTTCTTAAAAATACATTGAAATAATTCGTACACTTCCCCTAATGAATTTTCCATTGCATTAGCAAGGTCTTGTTTCTGCGAAGCAAGCAAATGTAAAATTCAGATTTCAAATACCTGCTCCACTGCTTGTATGACAAACGTTTTTGTTTTCATTTATGTGAGAAAACAAAAACCAAACAACATAACAACCGTGCTGCCAATATAACAGCATATTGCATGTAATGTCTTAGCTGATACGACTTATATAATTGTTGGAAACAAAGTTATGTAAAACAATTACCATATGGCCGTTGCGAATG
Organism: Ixodes ricinus; assembly: GCA_037355805.1. Lineage (NCBI taxonomy): Eukaryota > Metazoa > Arthropoda > Arachnida > Ixodida > Ixodidae > Ixodes > Ixodes ricinus. The sequence goes on from JAZHYW010068044.1 coordinate 11,456, forward strand.
ATGTAGTCAGTTATTTTTTACCCGTGTACTGATACAGGTATTCAAAATCAAAAACAATATTTTACAAGAGATTTCTTTTAGTCTCAAAACAAAAATATTGTGCCTATAGGTACGATTGATTTTGACAGGAAATAGCTCTGCTGGGCTGCTTTGGATCGAACGACATATTACAAAACAGCGCAAAGATTAAAGCGGGACACAAAAAGTCCTGTAAGGTCCCTTTTCTTACTTTGTGTCCCGTCGTTTTTGACGCTGCTTTCGCAATATGTAATATACAATTGAGTTAATTTCGTATATGGACGAGATATGCCACATCCTCAACCAAAGTTAGGAAAAGTCGTCAAGCATACTTTCAGTAATGCCGCATCGAAGGCCTATTTTATGGATTCCGTGTTTTCGGAGTTGTTTTTCTTTTTTTTTGTCAAACGGGGGGGGGGAGGGGGGGAGGAGTCAACGTTTATGTTTTGCCGGAAATTTTGAATTAATGCTGAGTTTATTTTAGTTTCAGTTCTAACCTTCTTGAAGTTCTGATATTAATTTTTAGTGCTTTCTGTTATAAATAGATGAATAAAAGCTAATATCCGGGTGTTAACTTGCGCGAGATAAAGAAGATAAAACGCTGTTGTACCAATTAATATTCTTCAGCTAGATTTTACGCTGGTGCAGCGGCCATTGGCACGTATCGAAATTTGTGCCACAGGAGAAAATGTTGCGCACAAGGGTCGCTTTGATAAACTTTGATATCTTAAAATTAATGAACTCTCAGAGGGGGCCGCCGAGAGCTCCTATTTACACCATCCTTTTCCACTACACCACCCGTAGCACGCTGAAGTATGGAGTGATGAAGGAGGCAGTTATAGAAAGGTTGTGGTTTTTTTTTTTTTTGGTATTCGCGCTCTATTGGTATTTACTGCCGTCCGATCGGTATGCGGTTCACTCGACTTACAGGGGAGTGACACCACACAACGAGAAGCCAGCGAATCGGTTTACTGTAACTCCCGGTCGCCCAGCCACACGAGCCTGCACCCGCGCCCACCGACCCAACCCCGCAGGGGGCACCTAGTGAAAGCAGGTGCTTGGAGGAGCGTCGTCTCCACGGACCCGGAGCCATGCGGGTTCGCCCGCCCCACGTCTGGGCTGTGCGTGGCTTCCCGCGTCCGGGGAAAAGGGCATCCCGCGTGGCTGGAGCCGGAGCCCGGGGGTAGGTTTGGACCCTTCGGGGCCCCCCGGGTGAGGCAATACACCACTTCGGCCCCGCTTCTCGTAGAGACGGGAAGTCCTGGTAAGGCCCGGCCAGGATGACGGAGCCCCAGTCGCCATTTCCTTCTACTATCCCCTCTTCTCTTTTCTCCCCTTCCAGTTCACTTCACCTTCTGGTGGAAGGGCCAAACTTGTGTGGTGCAACAGATGATTTATCCTAACCACACTTGGGTACACACCTGCAAGTGCTAGTAGATAAGCGGTTCTAAAGCAAAGCCCATTTTGTTATGGGCTGCAGACTACCCCTAAGCTGGGCTCGATGGTCGGCGGCACACCGCAGGTGCCGAAATCATTTTCCCAGTCATAGGGGTACCAAAACTAAATCTCTTTCTGGTCGGGCCCCGAAAGAGGTCCGACCGAAGCGACAACATAAACAAACCATACTTTTGCCAGTCACGAATACTCCTAAATTTACAGTAATGCACCGGAACAAAAGATCAACCACGGAAAGCTTTCCGTTC
>JAZHYW010068045.1:0-15940 GCA_037355805.1 Ixodes ricinus
AATACGTATTGCTCGGACTAAGAATGAAACAGCCCTACATTTTACACTAGCGGTGAGCGTATCGAAAGCCAAGAGTGCATCAAAAGCTAAAGCTTGTACACATATACTGCCCGGGCCGTTATGTTTGAATGCTCATAGTACTTTATTACCCTCAGATTTGGTGTAAGTTGTCTCTTGATTGAATGCAACAGAAAGAAGGAAACATTCTAACTCTGGGTTGATAGAAAAACTCCACCTGCTGACAGCTACCAATCATCTCGGCGCCGATTATGAGTATTCACTGCATGCCAACGGTCGCGTGCTTAGAACGAGTTTTTCCCACGTGGTTTCATACAATCGCAATTGTTCTTGAAAAACAACAATGTTTACTCAGGCAAGCGGTCACATGTGAAGCTTAGAATATTTTGTATTAATTGTGGCACACGTGGCAAGTTGCATAGGTATTTTACAATCCGCGAAATAGAATGCTCCTGGGCTACCTTGGTCTCTAATGCATGTAGCACACAAAAGAGCACGAAATGAATCGCAGTGGGAAGCGAAAACAATAATGATAAACAAGCATGTAATCACGCGAAAACTGAGGGCATTGCACATATACAGAAGGTAAGCTTTGTTTCACGATATACATTACCAGTAAAGTATTTGGTTTTATCGTGCGAGCGAAGCGGAACATACAAGTGCGAGCATACTGCCCTGAACTACACTTCCAGTGAATAAGCGCACCATCCAAAGCATCGGGCTCGCTTTTATAGCTTTTGGTGCGCTCAAATCTTTGAAAACACAATTATAATCAATTCAATTATTTCAGTTATTTTTATTAAGTGAGACTATGTGTTTTTTTTTTGTCTTTTGCGTTCACGTGCCATTTTCTTGTTATATAATATTTTTCCAGAAGTCCGACAACTATAGTCTGTTTCATCATAGGTAAGCTAATAAAAATGTAGACAAAAAAAAACACGCGAACACGCGAACTTAAAAATGAAATGTAACGGCGCATTCAAAATTCGTCGTTAGTTTTTTAGAGAGCAGCAGTTTCGTAGGGCGACATTATTACCGGTTGAAGATTATAAAAAGTGCAGTACAACTGTTAGCTCGGGGTCTTTAACGTGCATCACGCAGTATATGTGGTACACGATCGCACGACGGTAGGATGAAGATGGACAACTGAACCCAGGGTCCCTGCTAAAGCCCCTTGATAAAGGCGTTTTTTACAAGTACAGTTAACCTTTGTTGTGGAAACGCGCAATACACGTGCCACGAGCGGGTGCTCCGCCGCCATTCGCTTTCAAGGGCCAGTCATTTTAGTGCTGCACCGCCATTTGCCTCCAAGGGCCGCTCGAGAGACGGGCCTCGTGCACTGGCACATTTGACGTTACTTGAAAGACCAACGTAAACACATCGAGGGCTTTAGTCCCTACAGGTTCTGCAGCGTGCGCTCCGTGCTTTGCATGGAGCTCGCGCTCGAGCATTTCTCCACGTGCTTTGATCTGCGGTGCCACAACACACTCGGCCCACGATCCCCCACGGCACTTGGTTTAGCCTGCGAGGTAAACCAAATGAGCTACGCTTAGAGTGTCGGCACTTTTTCCCCCGATATTGTTGTAGACGCCGCCATCTTGGTGGTTAGTAACAAATCAAACGCGACTGCCGATCGTCATAATTCAAAAGTGCGACTTTCTCAGCATTAGTTTCGGTGTCAGGAAGCTCACGTAATATTGCTTTGCTTTGTCGCGAACTGTTTAAACATTTGTGGAGGACGGAAAAGCGTTTCCTGTGATTTCAGATAAAGCTTCAGATAACTGACAACCATCATTTTAAGCACCAAGATGTGTATGAAGCGTAGCTTATTTAGTTGCTCTAGTTTAGCCCGACCGCATAGGCACAGAAAGAGAACGAACAGCTTAACCTCGCGCTCTTGGCGCTGCTTCAGAGGCTTCATCAGCCCGTAGCGTTGGCTGCGCTCCGAACTAAGGTAAAGCAAAGCAAATATTCAGATCTTAGGGTTTCACAAGCCAAACCAACAAAAATCACTTAACAAGCCCCAATAAAAAAATATATTGCGGGTTTAGTTTGACTAATTGGAGATCTTTTGACGTGCAACCGAAATCTCAAATTGGCCTCCGTCGGATTGCGGGCACCTCGGCCAATATTTAAACCCGACAAATATGGATTCATAGGCCAGCGCGTTGGCTCAGAGACACTAAGACGAATTAATGTTTTATGTTTTGTTTTAATATCATTGCCACTTAAGAGCCACCAAGGTGGTTTTTGAAACAAAATATAGTCAAGCCATTCTGACAAGCATAGTTTGATTGCGAAAATGATTTTTGCAAGTGATAAAAACATTAAAATGTTTTCGCATACGTGGCGGAATCTGAAATGGCAGAATGCATTTCATGGCGCCCATTTCATTTGGATCGCGTCGGGCATGTGTACCGACGCACAGTAGAACGCGCGCAAAAGCAGCTGTGGTGCACCCGCAGCCTCGCGCTTGTTGTTCTGACATCTCTGGCTCGCCCACTGCGGGCATCCAGGCATCTGACACCCTGACATCTGGCGTTTTTTCTGTCTTTCACGTGGCGTTCCAAGCGGCACACGACGGAAAATGCACATCAAGCTGTTCTTGAACACGTGTCGCCATCTGTATTTTATATTAAGAAACTGCCATTCGCCGTAACTGAATGGGAAAAGTTTGAGGTCTTATAACATTCTTAACGTGTAATATATCAATATGGAAGTTCTGGAAAATGTAATATCGAAGGATGCTTCATAATTTAATGTCTCGTTATTTTGATTAGTTGACGTGATTCCGTTTTTATAACGCCATAAAATAATACCATTTTAAACTTTATTTTTTATTTTAAAATATACATTATCTGTACAATTCGTTGCTTACTTTTTTAATTTATTACATCCAACCGAACGTTCACGTAAAATATCGTGGACGATGGGACGTTATAACTCGAGAAATATTTTTTTCAATATTAGAGACTGTGGTCTATTAAAAGCTAAATATTTAATTAACACCTAAAAATAATCGTAATATCGAGACATTAAAGTATCGTTGAAAAGCAGCTCTTTAATTTGACATTAACTTTATAATTGTAAGATACATAGAAAGAAAGTTATAAGCCGTCAAAAAAGCACCAAAACGTCATGCACGGTGGGGTTGCACCTTAATATACCTGACTCCATTAGCTAAATGAAAAAAAAAAACGAACTGGAAAGACTAAACGCCAAAGTACGAGCAATATATATATATATATATATATATATATATATATATATATATATATATATATATATATATATATATATATCAACACTAGGAATACCCAAAACTACGAGTAACGAAGCACTGAACCGCCTAGGAATACACAACCATGTTGAGGAAATAATTCAGGCACAGAAGCAAGCTCAAAACAACAGACTAGCATGGACCAAAACCGGAAGGGATATTCTAACAGAACTAGGACTAACAGCTGAAGATGATCAATGCGAGAAAGAGACGCTGCCGAAAAGTGCATATGAGAGAATCAAGATACTACCAATCCCAAAGAACATGGACCCGTATCATGACGAGGAACGAAGAAAAGCTAGAGCCAGAGCTCTGCTAAAGACCTACGGTAAAAGAAAAGATGTACTCTTTGTAGATGCTGCTTGTTACGACAATAAAAAGCTCGGACACAAAGTAGCAGTAGCAATAGATACAGAAGGCAACGCTATAAGTGCCATTAGTGTTAGAAACGCCTCGATAGAAGAAGCAGAGGAGATGGGCATCGCCATAGCAGCGAACTGCAAAACCGCAGCCACATCTTCTGCGACTCTAAAACGGCTATCAGCAACTATATCAAAAACTATGTACACAAAAGAACGACTAAAATCCATAGGAAAACAAGCGAAAACTCAGAACAAATAACCATACATTGGTTCCCAGCACACATTGATCTAAGCGAGGACGAAGACCTGCACTAACGCGTGCAGACGAAACCGCGAGGAAACTGAGCCGCGAATAGGTCAGGCGCCTACAGGGGAAGATGTAGAAGAAAGCGAAACTCCACAAACTTTTCAAGAAATTACTATACTTCGTTTCACCTTATGTTGTACCGCAGCGAAGGCTAGAAGCGCGAGCTCATAGCGTTGGTAGCCGCTCTTAAGTCACAGAGCTTGTGCTGCCGAGATGTGCCCCAGAGCAAGGAGCTCGCGCTTGTAGCCTTTCCTGCGGTACATCATAAGGTGAAACAGAGTATAGAGGCTTCAAATTAAATAGGAGAGTCTACGCTCCACCACACAGAAATCTCAGTAGGAGAGAAGGTGTTTTACTCAGAATGTTACAGACTAAAACAATCCCAACACCCAAAATGATGAACATTATTAGACCAGAGTTTCAAAATTAACCTTTATGCAACGTATGCAAAGCGAAAGTAGGAACTTTCAAACATATAATGTTCGAATGTATAAAATCCAGGAAAAAATATCCGCTGACCACTGAGGGGAGATGCTGGCTGCCTTGGCCCAACCTGACGAGCGAGCCCAAAAGTGGGCCACCCAGTATGCGGCTGACACCCTTGCCCAGCAAGGCCTGGACGGGGGTCAGCCGCACATGCACTGAATAAGTGCAACAACTGGTTTTCAATAAAGTTTTTCTTCCTTCCTTCACGATGAGAGTGCCGTGTAGCCCAATGTTCACGTTTTCAGCTAACATGCATTACAAGAAAGCGCCGAAGTGGAAAATGCGTTGTCACGCTCGTATCTCCTCGAGGAGCGCTGCCTGACGAAGCTGCCTTGGCCCCAAGCGGAGCCGATCTGAATATCATCGAACACATTTGGAAGCGCATCAAGGCCATGTCAGGGCGCCCCTCCACCGCGCTACTGGCCACAAATTGTGGAAAGCAATGAGAGGTGAAAGGGAGTGGCTTCGGGCTGAACCAGACTTCGTGGCCGCGCTTTATGATTTCTTACCAGACAGGATGAGAGCCGTGGTCGCAGGTCAGGGGAGAATGACGCGGTATTAAATTATTTTGTAAGTTTTACTGCGCCTCAGGACCTCCTGAACCGGACTTCTGCCGATTGGAACAAAGCTTGATGCTACGGTTGCGACACACTGTTTGACGCCGTTAACCGGGCATACTTTTGTGCGGTGCCTCCTTGATCCCGATCATCTCGTATAGTGCAGTTAAACTTCCACGCCGACTATTAATCTTTCGTGTCTGACACTGTCCTCTGCAAGTATTCTTTCGATGAGGTTTCAAGCTCCTTCTCCTGGAAAATATATGACTGTTTGTCCCACTTTATTAAGACTAGGAATTTGTAAGCAAAAAACTGGTGTCTTATCTGCAACTTATTTTGTTTGAAACAAACACGTGGGCCTAGTAATAAAGAAATAACATTTTTGAACCTTATTATACCAATCAAGGTTACAAAACCTTCTCAGTAACATGTATGCTTACCGTTTTTTTAAACAGCTGCGATCAATGAAAAAGAAAAAAAGTAAATACCTTGGAGCCAGACTAAATCCGGCATACAGATATTGGCCTATATTTTACGATGTCCTCCTTTGTGCATGCACTTAAACAAAAAAAAACTTCATACGTCTTTTGATGTGACTTTCAGAAACGATAATCGCAGCTGTTTTTTATGATACTTCAACATTTTTTCTTCACCAGTCAGCGTTTTTTCTACGTGATTCTGCGCGATAGAGTAAGGTAAATCAATTCCAAAAGAGGGACGACAAGTGTAATCTTTAGTTCCCCCCCCCCCGCCCGACCACACACATGCCCGCTGTCGCACCCGCCGTCTCACCATCTCACCGTCTCACTTGCAGACGGCCGGAAGAGCGCAGTGGCGCAGCGAGCGCAAGTGAGAATTTATCTCGGCCTCAGGGTGCACCGTGTGTGCGGAGCAAGGCGACAGGCGGCGCAGGTAGTACCATGCGCCGGCCGGAGCGCAGTTTCAGCTCATATTGTCCGCGATAGTACATACCGTGTTGCGAAGGTAATCCATACCGCGTGTATTTGAGCTCCATATCACACAAAACAAGGAGATCTAGAATCGATGAGAGTCCCTTTTCGACGACAGCGTTCGTCACCGCTGCCTTGGAAAACAAGGAGATGACAAGGCCTGGAAGAGATTGGCCTCTTAACCTAAAATTGAGGTCAGCGATCGAACTATAACACAGAAAGGGTCCACAAGGGTTGCGCGGGCGCGTATTCCATTCAGCAAGCCAGCCGGTCGTGGGCAGACGGTTTATTTATTTATTTATTTATTTATTTATTTACATTTATTTACATACCCTCAAGGCCCTGGGGGCGTTACAGAGGGGAGTGAGTGAAAAAAAATAACAAACAGTAATAGAAGACATGATAGGTTACGGGTCACTTTCGCAAAAATAATTAGTAACAGCACTTTTAAACACATCTTTAAACACAAACACACATCAAAACAGTAATAGAAGACGTGATAGGTCACGGGTCACTTTCGCAAAAATAATTAGTCACAGCACTTTTAAACACATCTAACGAGGGTAATAATATTAATGATGCCGGAAGGTGGTTCCACTCTGATGATGTCCTAGGAATGAAAGAATCGTGGTAGGCTGAGGTTCGAGAATGAGGAACGCCGACTTTGTACTGATGATCAATGCGTGGAGAAACGTAAGGTGGGACGAGGAAGAGCTTCTCTTTAAGAATGGGGTTAGAATTGTATATTTTATAGAAAAGACATAGACGAGAACACTTACGGCGCAAAGAAAGCAGTGGCAAGGAGAGAAGAGATTTCATGGATGATACACTAGCTGTACGGTGATAATTATTAAGTATGAAACGAGCGCCGCGGTTCTGAACTGACTCGAGATGAGAAGTGAGCGTCATCTGACCAGGATCCCAGATTGAAGCTGCATACTCTAATTTTGAGCGAACCAAAGATTTGAATAATATTAGTTTGAGAGAAACTGGCGCTAGAGAAAAGTTACGTTTTAGGTAGCCTAACATAGAATTGGCATTAGCAATGATGTGGTTAATATGAATATGCCAGGAGAGGTTAGAAGTAATATGCACACCGAGGTATTTATATGAAGTCACACATTCTAAAGAAACGTTATCAAGATGATAGATAAAAGGCGAAGTGTTACGGCGAGACACTTTCATTGTTTTACATTTTTTATTGTTAAGTGTCATGGACCACTGCTTGCACCAATCAAGAACAGCATTTAAGTCGTTTTGAAGGAGAGAGTCAGAATCATTAGTAATCTTACGATAAATAACGCAGTCATCCGCGAACAAACTAAGCGATGATGAGACACACAACGGCAAGTCATTGATGTAAATGACGAATGACAAAGGACCTAGAACGGAGCCTTGAAGGACGCCAGAAGTAACAGAAGACACTGGAGAATTAGAGTTATTTACATGAACAAACTGAGAACGATTTGTAAGAAAACACTCAATCCAAGTTAGTATCTGAGAGTCAAGGTTGAGTTTGCTAAGCTTGAAGAGTAGTAGTTGGTGAGAAACTTTATCAAATGCTTTGCAGAAATCAAGAAAAATACAGTCAACCTGGGATCCATGATCACGTAATGAAAATAAATCGTTAGTAAAGACGAGAAGTTGTGTTTCACAAGAAAGAAACTTACGAAAGCCATGCTGTGAGGACGAGAAAAAAGAGTTGGATTCGAGATATTTAACAAGATGTGAATAAATAATATGCTCTAACATTTTACCAGGAGTACTGGTTATGGAAATGGGTCTATAATTGTCGGGGCAGTGTTTGTCGCCTGATTTATGAAGTGGAACCACCTTGCCAGTTTTCCAATCTTCAGGTAGGACACCAGTAAGAATAGATTGCTCAAAAATCTTAGTAAGAAAAATTGCACTGCAAATTTTAGTATTCTTAAGAAACTTAGAGTTAATATTATCAATACCACATGATGAAGACACTTTGAGGTTGTCAATCAGCTTAGCAACGCCATCAAAATCAAACACAAGCGGGTCCATAGGAAAGAAATCATGATTAGGGTAAGTAACAATAGAACCGCTTACATCCCTAGAAAACGATTGTACAAACACCTCATTGAGGACTTTTGCAGAGTCATTGTTAGACATAACAATGCCATCAGAGTCATAAAGCAAAATAGCCTTGTCTTTCTTGCCGTTAATAACGCTCCAAAACATTTTGACACTAGTTGATAACAGACGGGGCAAGGTTTGGCTGAAGAAAGTTTGTTTAGCGTCCTTAATTGCATTTCTGTATAAATTATCTGCGTTGTGGTAAACCGCCCAGCGCTCAACAGTGTCTGTACGCTTAGCAGTGCGGAACAGGCGTTTCTTTTTATTTGAAAGTCTTTTCAAGGCACTATTAAACCATGGGGACGTGGAGCTATTAGTAAGAAAGCGACGTGGGACGAAAGAATTGATAAGGGAATTGACTTTATTTTTGAACATTGTCCAATTAACCTCGACAGAGCGTTCAAAAAAAATTGGATAGGAAAAAGTCAAGGAATTGCGCCAACTCGCTGTTTATAGCCTCAAACTCAGCTTTGCCATAATCAAGAAAAGAGTTATTCTTCGCTTTTGTAAAGGCAGATACAGGAGCGCTTAGGTGAAAGTGAAGTAAACAGTGATCGCTGATGGCAGGTAAATACGTAAGAGAGGATGCAAGATCAGGCGCAGTAGAAAGAATAAGGTCCTGCACGTTCTCAGAAGTTGCCGTAACACGAGTCGGTCTAGTAACTATCTGCGTTAACGAAAAATCGGAGCAGAGACTTAAAAACTCGGAACACGCAGCAGAATTTGAAGATATGGTAGGATATAGACCAGACCAGTCAATGCCGGGGAGATTAAAATCGCCCAAAAGAAGCAAAGGCAGGGCAGGAAACCGTGTACGAATTGTATTCAGAGCATCGTGTAAATCTATAAAAAAGTTTGCTGCGACATTGGGAGGACGGTAGCAAGCGCACAAAATAACCTGTTTATGGCTAAAACGCAAACGCCAAGGACCGTCGGAGCAACGCTGCGAAGAGTCGGAGTGCCGGCTAGGCCTAAATTCTGCTGAGCTGTAGCTTTTCCCGGTGTTTGTGGATCCAGCGCTCGTGTTCGTCGTAGCCGGTTTTGAGTATTTCTCTTTTTTCTTGCTGCTTGAAATCAGGACGCGCGAGAAGAGCACGTAAAAAAATAAATGTCCGTTGGTCGTCGCGACTAAGTTACTGAGCGACGGTGTCGGTCGTGTTGATTTGATCGTAGAAAGACGATTCCGGAGCTGTTGTCATACGTACATTTTTTACGTACACTTTTGGCTTAGGATCGTTTCGTGAATCTGGCCTCTGTTCTTTAGCGCATGGCACTGCAACAATAAATAACCGCAACCGCCGCCTCCCCCGCTCCAACACTGGACACAAACAACGCGCAACAAACTCTCCGCAAAACGCAAAAAAGAAATATATATATATATATATATATATATATATATATATATATATATATATATATATATATATATATATATATATATTTTTTGTTTTGTGTGTTTCCGGCAGTGACGTCACGGACGTCACTGCCCCGTATCGACCACTGATCTCTACTCTAGGGGGCTGGATGGCGCTTAGCTGCTCTCCGAGCTTGGCACAAGTGAAGCCACCGGAAGTTCTATGCTTGTCCCGGAAGTCGGGCCTGCGCTGGGCTTCCTAGTGCATTCAGTCGATATTTTAGATGCGGAGCATCTCTTGCTCGGGTCTATGTCCCGCGGCGTCGTAGTCCGCACCCACACTACGCACACGCAACTCTCCTCCTTCCCTCTCTCCAACAGCTGCGCGTTACTCTCTCCGCTCTCTCTCTCTCTACCATCTGCGTGCACTGCGCGTGCGTTCGATTGTGCTCACACCGCGCGCGCACGCGCAACACTCCTCCTCTAGTCTCCTCTCCTTCAAGTGTGAAAAAAAATAAACGGCGAGCGGTGAGCGTTCCAAGTTTCTCGCTGCGAGCGGCGAGCCGCGACGAAGGTAGGGGGAAGGACAGAACGAGCGGGTTGGTATGAATAATTAAACTTGCGGAAGAAAAACGAGAAGGGGACGGACAAACACAAACTTCCAACTGGCAACAACATTTATTTACACCAAGAGTTTGCTTATATACAGGAAAAGGGATGACAAAAAGGGGGGGGGGGGTGGAAAGGAGGTGAAAAGAGGGGGGGCACTATTAAACCATGGGGACGTGGAGCTATTAGTAAGAACGCGACGTGGGACGAAAGAATTGATAAGGGAATTGACTTTATTTTTGAACATTGTCCAATTAACCTCGACAGAGCGTTCAAAAAAATTGATAGGAAAAAGTCAAGCAATTGCGCCAACTCGGCTGTTTATAGCCTCAAACTCAGCTTTGCCATAATCAAGAAAGAGTTATTCTTCGCTTTTGTAAAGGCAGATACAGGAGCGCTTAGGTGAAAGTGAAGTAAACAGTGATCGCTGATGGCAGGTAAATACGAAAGAGAGGATGCAAGATCAGGCGCAGTAGAAAGAATAAGGTCCTGCACGTTCTCAGAAGTTGCCGTAACACGAGTCGGTCTAGTAACTATCTGCGTTAACGAAAAATCGGAGCAGAGACTTAAAAACTCGGAACACGCAGCAGAATTTGAAGATATGGTAGGATATAGACCAGACCAGTCAATGCCGGGGAGATTAAAATCGCCCAAAAGAAGCAAAGGCAGGGCAGGAAACCGTGTACGAATTGTATTCAGAGCATCGTGTAAATCTATAAAAAAAGTTTGCTGCGACATTGGGAGGACGGTAGCAAGCGCACAAAATAACCTGTTTATGGCTAAAACGCAAACGCCAAGGACCGTCGGAGCAACGCTGCGAAGAGTCGGAGTGCCGGCTAGGCCTAAATTCTGCTGAGCTGTAGCTTTTCCCGGGTGTTTGTGGATCCAGCGCTCGTGTTCGTCGTAGCCGGTTTTGAGTATTTCCTTCTTTTTTTCTTGCTGCTTGAAATCAGGACGCGCGAGAAGAGCACGTAAAAAAATAAATGTCCGTTGGTCGTCGCGACCAAGTTACTGAGCGACGGTGTCGGTCGTGTTGATTTGATCGTAGAAAGACGATTCCGGAGCTGTTGTCATACGTACATTTTTTACGTACACTTTTGGCTTAGGATCGTTTCGTGAATCTGGCCTCTGTTCTTTAGCGCATGGCACTGCAACAATAAATAACCGCAACCGCCGCCTCCCCCGCTCCAACACTGGGCACAAACAGGGCAGTCGGTGGCGCCATCTCTCGACGTCAGCACGCAACTGACTCTTTCCTCGGAACCAACACGATACTCCGCATCACCCCCATGGTTCCCCTCGGGAAGATGGTGCAATTTTTTGGTTCATGATTTTTGGTGTCTTTGATCGGGTTTTAATACTCCCGTTCTGATTAAATCCCGATAATGAGGCACTTGAACTTGGGACATGTTTATACTTGATCAAAGATAATCTCAATATGTTTACATTGAATGGCTTCCCACAATACTTCTCGAGTCTGCATGCGCTCTTACTGCGCAACAAGCAGGCTCTCTTGAGGGAACAAGCGAAAATCCAGCGCCCTCGACGCTTTTCAAGCCAAAGGGTTACAAAGCCTGCCAAGCGCTCACTTCCGGGACAAGTTGCTTACTTCCGGTGTCTTCGATACCTGTTTGCTCAATGCGCCATCCAGCCCCTCTATACTTTATTTCACCTTATGACGTACCGCAGGAAAGGCTACAAGCGCGAGCTCCTTGCTCTAGGGCAGGGGTCTCCAAACTTTTTGGCCAAGGGGCCGGATTGGGGACCTGTCGCAGTCTCGAGGGCCGGAAAACAAATAAATATTATAAATCAGTAAAAACTATATTAATAAGCCCAGACGAGCATTTAAATAGAGGAGCTCAAGTTAGAGTAAAAACGAGAAGTAATCAAAGGTGGATTAATACATATACTTTATTTCGAAATTCAGCATATAGGTAATTGTGACATACGATAAGTGTGACACAGAAAACTCACCAGGCATAAATCAAAGCGCATAGGAACTGTGGAATATTCGCACAGATAAAAAAAACTAATGAGAACGGTAAAACTGTTATGACAATATGCAATAGTTATCACACATGACTCATATCACAATATACACGAGAACGCAAAGGAATTTTAACGTAGTTACAGATATGAAGCAGGAGACTAAGCACGGTGAACCTGATGATGACAACATACGACTATATGCCACAAAACACTAAGCAGTATTTGAGCTGGAATGCATCAGAATTTTGACACATTTACCCGGACATGAAGTGCAGGACTAATGTGAGCGGTGTAGCTGATTCTTCGACTTTATTATTTCGCTGAACTGCGGCTGCAAGCTTGATGAGCCAATAATTAGGAGGGACTTCAAGTGTTCATCAGACAAGTTAGCTCTGTATTTGGATTTTACGTACTTCATCCTTGAAAACGTCTGCTCACAAAGGTATGTAGTGCAAAAACCGATACATACCCGCGAGCAAATTGTTTCAGGTTTGGAAATTGCTCAGAGCCCAAGGATTTGTAGAACTGTATCAAATTTCCTTCCTTGTAGTTTTCCTTCAGAATGTCGTTTGACTGTAAGTCAATGACTTCTAATTGAAACTGACTCGAGAGCGCATCCACATCGCAGTTAAATGGATTCTGGAACATCTGTATTTCCTCAACTCTCCCATCGAGGTCAGAAAACCGTTCGAAAAATTGCTTCTGAAGGTCTCGGAGGATTTCCATTGCGAAGAATGAGGGGAATTCCGCATCAGTCTTTGTACGGAGCTTTGCACAACAGGGGAAGTGCTCCCAGTTCTGGTTTCGCACTTGTCTTTCGAAGAACTGTAATTTCACCCTGAATCCTTTAATATCCATGTATACGTCATGAATAAGACGTGTCTCGCCTTGCAACCTTACCACGTGATCACACCCTCTCTGCATATTCACGCGTGGAGAGCGAGATCTGGCGATAAAAGACATGCGGTTGATTGGTCCGGCGAACACGCAGCTTCCACCGCACTGTCAGCTTCCGGGTGAACCGAGCATAGAAAATGCCTTTTTCGCTTCGGCGTCGGGCGAGAAATACGATGCGGTGTTCTCTCTTTCCGGTATGTTCGGTGCTCGTTGCGCCGTCGCGTCTTTACGCGCGCTTCTGCCCGCACTGGTAGCAGCGGGCCTGCTGGTAGCGGGCCGCGGGCCGGACCACATTATAAGCACCATGGCCAGCCGCGGGCCGGTCAGAAGGCCTCCGCGGGCCGGATCTGGCCCGCGGGCCGGGGTTTGGAGACCCCTGCTCTAGGGCACAGCTCGGCGGCACAAGCTCTCGTGCATTAAGGGAAGCTGCCAACGCTATGAGCTCGCGCTTCTAGCCTTCGCTGCGGTACAACATAAGGTGAAACGGAGTATAGTGGGGATCAGTGGTATCGACTTTGTGAAAAAGGCGTCCCGACAAGAGGCGTGTAACGGGCACCCCGCTGCGGCGAGACGCCGAAGCACACATGGAATGCCCGTCGTGCTTCTCGTGCTCTTCGGGCGACCGCTCCTTTTCTCGTGGGGTTTGAAAACCATGTTTCGGGTCCTCGCCGCTGCAAAAGCTGTGCGCTGACTATAGGCTCCCCGAGAAATGCTGTGCTACCAGATCCTCGCGCTCCCAATCTGCGACCGGGCACTCTATGGCTCCGTCATCGACCTGGCAAGGTCTGTGAGTAGAGGAGGCTATGTACTGACCCAACTGCCGATGCGTCGGTGTCGACACCTATCGCGATCTACACCACACGCGAGCCGCTCCAGTCCGAACACTACCCCCTATTCTATACTCCATTTCACCTATGATGTACCGCAGAAAAGGCTACAAGCGCGAGCTCATTGCTCTAGGGCACATCTCGGCGGCACAAGCTCTCGTGCATTAAGGGCAGCTGCCAACGCTATGAGCTCGCGCTTCTAGCCTTCGCTGCGGTCAATATAAGGTGAAACGGAGTATAGTACGCAAAAAGGCCGCCATTAGCTTGGCACAGGTGCTATCCACCGAGATAATCATAGATATCAACGTTGCTAAACTGAATTTCGAAAAGGTTCTATCAAGTTCGATCATCGCACAGGGTCAATGGTCCTGGGAAAACGCCACCACGTTAACTTTCAAGTTTCGGATCATTGTCAAAGGGGTCTTACCGCTTATCTCGTCAAGCTTCATTCAGGACAACATGGTACTTACGGGTCACGACAAAAGCCGCCGTTTTGGTTTCCACTTTGGGCCATATAGGGTATTGATGCGCTTCGTCGGGCACTACGTATTTGTGCTTTAGAAGAAGCAGAGGTTGTGTTTCTGCAGTGAAAGCTATCGACCATAAAGATTGCCTAAAATGGGGAAGAGGGGCAGTTGAAACTCCTCTATGAAATCCTTTACCACTCCACCTTTCGCGGCCGCGGGTCAACGTCGACACATCGTTCCCCGTGGTCCCGGGTGAGTACAGTGAACTAGAATATAGGAGTATAGTGGAAAAAGTGCCGGCGGCGCCCCATCAGCCGTGTGAAGCCAGAAGTGTAGACGGTCGAGAGTGGCGCTGTTGTCGAAATCCAGAGGACATGCCTACTGTAGCATGGGATATGGCGTCGCGTACGTTCTCGGGTGGTTCTTGTGGTGTCTATGGCCGTGTTCGCGATTTCTTTTCGTGAATGCATTGTTATTTTTCATAGGTTCGAGACTTGTCGCTAAGCGATCAAAACGAAGAGAAAGAAGACGGATGCGCACCGCTACGCGCCAGGATGCAGGACTAGAGTACCCCGGTTTTTACTTCATAAAGTTCAGAGGAGTTTATTGGCTTTACTTCCATACAGCCGAGAGCCTGAGGCAGCCAAAAGGCAGAGGGCCTTGCATCCAAGTGCTGGCCGCCTCCTCAGCTTTCGAGCCGCAAATTTTGTTCTGGGTAGTTGGGCTCTCATATATCGCGTAAAACTAAAAACCTCGTAAGCAGCTTGGGCGATTTCGTTGCACATTACGACACACACCACAGCGCACTATAGCAAACAACACTCACTCCAGACACACGAAAAATAAAGCAAAATTCAAACAAACCGCGCTGACTGACAACTCTTTTTATATAACTTTGTCTTCTTCAACCTCTAGCAACACCGAATTTCCCAAATCACGCGCTCCGATCTCCTAGATGCCTAAGATTTTTTCTCTTTTTCTGTCAGGTGTAAAGAAGGTGTACTAATACAGTTGTTAGAATTCCTGGCGATATGTTCTGCTTCGATAATTTCTCGAGTTAACTGATTAGCCGTTGCGCTACGGCTAGTCAGTTAACTCGAGAAATTATCGAAGCAGAACATATCGCCAGGAATTCTAACAACTGTATTAGTACACCTTCTTTACACCTGACAGAAAAAGAGAAAAAAATCTTGGGCATCTAGGAGATCGGAGCGCGTGATTTGGGAAATTCGGTGTTGCTAGAGGTTGAAGAAGACAAAGTTATATAAAAAGAGTTGTCAGTCAGCGCGGTTTGTTTGAATTTTGCTTTATTTTTCGTGTGTCTGGAGTGAGTGTTGTTTGCTATAGTGCGCTGTGGTGCGTGTCTAAAAACCTCGGCGAGCATAAATGCCCTGTCAGTGTCCCTTTAACACAACTATCCTATCGCTACTTTAAAAACTGCTTTCTACCACCCCACAAAACCACCAGTGTAGGAGCAAAAATGCTTTACAGCAGGGCGCTAAACTTGGAGGATCAACTACAATGGTGTGTGCCACAGTGGTGTGTGCCTCTGCCTTTAGCGCACTACACCACCAATGAAGAAGATCCAAAAGCAAGCCTATCCTATCGCTACTTTAAAAACTGCTTTCACTACCCCATAAACACACCCGCAACTCAAATACACCAAAAATCCTTTAGCTTCGCAGGAGCTCAGGAAAACACGTCCTCTTTGTCAGCTGACGAGCAGAGGCTCTC
>JAZHYW010068047.1:0-21845 GCA_037355805.1 Ixodes ricinus
CACTTATCAAACTTCATTGTAACATACAACCTGTCTTTTGACGTAGGACTCACGTCTTTCTCTGTGCTTTGGAAGGGGGTGCAAGGTTGAGAGACCCATAAGTCACGTAAACTTGGTCACAGAAGTGACGCCGCACAGATAACACCAAAGCGGAACCGGCGCTGGTCTGCCACTGCCTGCGTCCTTTGTTAGCCGCTGGTTTTGCTTGTTTGCTCGCTTCAACGCGAACGCGCATCCCGTCCAATTGAAACGGCGAGTAGACGCCGCCTCCGGCAACCGTGGGCCTACAGCACATCTTCGTCATTGCATCTTGGACAGCAACCGAGCGCGCGTGCTCGGCGAGCACGGGTAGTTCACGCGACTCGGCAGAGCATGCTACGCTCATCGCTCGCGCCCTGCATATGCCCCTGTGAGACAGGTGGCAGGGGGCTGCCAGGTTTGCCTCTACCAGACTCCAAGCCGCTGGGCATTACGCTTACGCACCCGTCCATCGCCGTGCAAAATGCAGCGAGACCTGTGGGATTGTCGCCTTCGCAGGCTGGCCGTAGTTCCCACGGAAATTTACATACATAGCACACTTCAATGCACCGACCAAAATTTTTTTTTTTTTAGGCATTGGCACATTTGAAATTTGGCATTTGTCAGATAAACCTAAATTGCGCGAAAATTCCTGTACTCGACGAA
Source organism: Ixodes ricinus (assembly GCA_037355805.1). Taxonomy (NCBI): domain Eukaryota; kingdom Metazoa; phylum Arthropoda; class Arachnida; order Ixodida; family Ixodidae; genus Ixodes; species Ixodes ricinus. The sequence continues at coordinate 685 of JAZHYW010068047.1, forward strand.
CTGTTTTTCTGGAGATTTTTTTGGTAGGCCGTCACGGTTCGTAGGGAGACGCCATAAAGATTACCCGTAAAATTACCGAGGCCTCTCTTATGCTACGTGCCTAAGAGACAACATGTGTCAGTGGAGCTTCAGCGATGGCTCCCCTCGGAAAAAGAGTTTACTTTTCCTTCACGGCTTAACTTCTGAAAGTGGCACAAGCAATCCTCAATGCAACAAGGGCCCCATGTAGGGCGTGCCTGTTGCATGTGCACCATGTAACCCGATGGTAGACGTGTCATGTGCTTTCTTAGCTTCTTTTTTTTTCTTTCCGAGCAGGAGTTTGGCTGCGAAAGTACTAGTTGCTGACCCACCGCGAGCGTTCCCTTTCGTGGCTCTCGTTTTTCGTAGCTGCTATTCCCGTACTATTTCGGTGCATCACTGTAGCGCTGAAAGATTGTGAGATAGTTTTCTTTGTGGCGTAAGCCACACTAAGCTGAGGTTGAGCAGTTTCGCGTGGTCTCCTGGAGAGCCGTGCTGTGCATGCGCGAGAATCAGTGACGTCACGCGCAAGTCAGTCCCCGAAGCAGCGCGTGCGCCAATGCACCCCGCCCGAGACCGATGGTGTTTCGCTGTCCTGAGTTGTTCTGGCGTAGCTTGGTTGCTTGATACACAACAACATGGTGCACAGCTTAACTCATTGGATCCCAAAGGTTCGCCCATAATCAGCGTATGCCGTGTGTGTGTCATTCGAAGCAGCAGTGGCATGATGATAACTCGGGCCAATCCCCTGAGACAACCAGGAAAGCTTCTAAGACTAACCAGCTGAACCTAAGCTTACGCTACGTATGTCCTGGCATGGCCGAGCCACGCCACTGTTTCTGCTTTTTGGGGCCAGCTGTCAACTCTCCATGTCACTTTCGCAGCTTCAGCTTTACTGACTCTATGTGTCGGCTGCACTCTGGTTTCGCTTCTCTGTGTTTGTTACAGCGGTAGCTGCTAGTGCCCTTTCCTGCTTAGAAAAATGCTTTGTGTACAACCACAAAATCCTTCATGCAGAAGAGCCACTGCTCACTACCCTCTCCCCATCGTTCCCCACACACGGCAAGGCTCTCTCTGCTCACCCCTTCCCCTTCCCCTGTGGGCCATTGCTGTTCTGGCTCCGGCGAATTGCTCTCCCTCTCCCCCTTCTACCCTCCCAGCAGCCGCCATTGCGAACACACACGTGGTCGCGACCAGTGGGACACACTCCCTAGCCTATACCGCTGCCTTGACATTTAGGTCCCATTCCATGCATCTGGCGCCTCACAGAACAGCTCTAGCTACATACTTTCTCTTCGTTCCACCGCAGGCACGCTCATTGGGCATACTGCCTTCGAGACTGAATGTGTTCAGCCAAGAAAGAAGCCCGCCTGTGCATGCCTCCTCCAGGCATACAGCATCCCTCGCAGTAGAATCAGTTCCAGCAAAACACACATCTCATGAGTTCCATTGAAAGCAAAAACTGATTGCAAAGATTGTACAGCACACTAGCTGAAGGCAAACCTCCTTCTGCATGCCTTTCCACAATGCTAGCAGCTACCTGCTGTCAATCGCATACCACTACCTGTCTGTAATCATTTGCAATTGTTTAAAGTGAAGCGTAACTGTTTCATGGAGCGAAGCCGACATCATCAGCTTCTTGAAGCCGCGCCAAGCGGCACATTCCCCTATCCCAATGAAGCAGAAGCCTGTCGTCTGTAGCAGAAATCTGATGGATAGGCTCTTGACGGCTGGCGCCGGTCATAGTCGTTAAGGAACTGAGGCTCCCATTGGCTCTCGTGTGATGGTTCTAGCGAAAGCCACCAGAGAAGCCCTCTCCATGGAGGTAGCGCACGCAGCGGCCCGGCCACCGGTAAGAGGTGCGGGCCTGGCCGCAGAGCCCGCACGGGCAAACTCAGGAGAAGCTGCACGACGGAGCTTAGCAGCATGCGTGGCCACTTCACGAGTGTGCCCGCTCGGTCATTAGCCGCTACCTCGGCAGCAGCAAAACGTGGCCATCCACGCCAGTACACCGCAGATGAACTAAGGGAGCGGAAGAATGACATTCATTCTTTCGCATTCACAACTCATAAAAAAGGTGTTTAGACGTCCTCAGAATTTTTCGTTCCCTATTTTCACTGTTGAATGATAAATGCAATGCACCTCTTGGATGCGCTTCAAGTAAATAAAATGAGTGCATGAGTGCTAAAATTGCGCCTATTTCTCAGTAGTTTCTCCTCTCTTAAATCTACACTCCCTAGTGTTCTTTCGTTGTGAGCAGTTGCAATGCGGACGATCGCATTCAAATGCAGACGTGCGATCCAGCCTTCAACGACGGCACATCTCTACCCTCGCTCATAGCTCCTTGATAAGAAAGAGAGCGCACCTTGTTCCCCTCATAGGGGAAGACGTCCCAGATGTAGAGGTACGTCTCGGCTGGGATGGTGTCCACAAAGACGGTGAGGAACCAGTTGAAGGTGAACAGAGACAAGTCCACCTTGTTGCCTCCAAGCATGGCAGAGGCGTGGCAGCTTCTCGATCATCAGGTCCTTCAGCACCCGCTGCGACGGGAAAAACAGCAGACCTTTTTGTCAGCATCGCGCGAGGGCACCTAGCGACCGAACTTGAATCTCTCGACCGAAACGTGGTCGAAGCGAATGGAGCCGAGCTGTACGGTAACACAGCAAGTCCATGTCATCGTATGGAACATGCAACATTCTAAGTCTGTGGCTCCCATACTTGCCAATCTCGAGGAATCCCTACGTGCATTGACCGAAAGCCAAGGAAACCTTATGGGTTTCGGCATTGAAGCGATAAAGCAGTACAGAAGCTTACCAACACTATAAACAACAATGCAGATAATAGGGAGCATTTGGTCCATAGTTATGTATCAACGGGTTGCCCAAATCTGCTGAAACAGTACTCAAATATGCTACTTAGAGCAGAGAATCGTCAAGGAAATTTGGGAGCTTTGGGAAACCGTGAGGGTAGTCGGGGACCCCTAAGTTCCTAGTAACTTAGTTCCAGAATCCATGCCATGCACTACTCACAAGTTTTAATAATGCTAATTCCAGATAAATATTGTGTACAGCACTTTTCCAACGTACAGTCTCAGTAACCTGTGCACTGCAGTAAGGTCCTTGATAGGACGAATAGGGTAAAATATAAAACGACAGGCAAGCAAGGCACTGGCTATCTTAGATATACTTGCAAATAAGTTGAAATATTTTTTTCAGCACTGTCTTTTCAAATTATAGCCATAAAAGAGGTTGACTTACGAGGGACGTTCATAAAGTTTGTATCATCGGCACGAAAAATTGCAAAAAACGGAACAAAACAGGCATCAACATGAGCGTGCGTCCCTCTAGTTTCCGCAGAGTATAAACATTGCATGCTATAGTAGCTGGGAACGCCGATAGGGAGTCAGAACGAAAATGGCACCGCCTGTTGGTGCCAAGCACTTCAGTGATCCGTTTGTTTCATTTGAAGGAAGAAATGCCAAGGATATTCATTCCAATCTGGGAGCGTTGTTCGGGGACAACAACCCAGTTTATGACACTTTGGTTAAATGGCGCAGACGCTTCCAGTGTGGCCAAATAAGAGAAAACCATTTCAAGGACGGCGACCAAGTGATTGCTGAAGTGGAGCGATTCCTGAACCCTCAAAACCAGGAGTTCTATAACAATGACCTCCGGCATGTGGTGCATCACTTGAAAAAGTGGGTAACTTTGGTATGCGAATATGTAGAGAAAGTCTCAACTCCTACTAGAGTTTGATTGCTGAATCTCTATTCCTTCGTGACAATAATACGAACTTTATGAACGCCCTCGTACAATAGTGAGCACAATTTTTGTGACGCCCATCGAGCCAACATTTGTCGTGTGAAGCTTAAAGGCCTCATGACCAGACTTGAAATTCTACAAGGCAGTAGACCCTCCTCACCATGGGAGAGGAGGAAACAGGCAACGGTGGACAGGGTAGAAGGAGGGAGAGGAGGAAGAGAGGGAAATGTGGAAAGCGCAAACTGGTCGTCGGCCTACTAAGCGCTTTGTACCAGCACTCTGGTGCAAAGCAGTCAAGCTTGATGCACGTGTGACGGTGCGAAGCGGAGAAGCTTGACACGAGAGCTCTGGTAGTATGCAGCGAAGCTTGACATGAGGAATTAGGAATTCTGAACGCATTATTTGCAATTTCAGAATATTATAACAGAACTAGAATATTATAACAATAAAAGTGTGTAGCGAATCAAATTGGATAGCCCCCAAATTTTCAATGACTAATGCTTGGGGGACTCCTTGGGAACTTTCGAGAGATAGCGTTATTGGGTGATAACGATGACGACAGGATAAATAAACCCTATTATCTTGCATATAGATTCACTTCTATAATAGAGATAAGGGTTGTATGAATACTGCTTCTGAATTGAATAGCTCAGTATGTCAAGTCTAGTTTTAACATTGTAAAGGAAGTTAGTAGACAGTGGCTTTCCTTTCTGATAACATAACATTATTCGATTTGAACCACCCTTTGCACAACCCTACTAAAAGTGAGAAATTGCTGAGGATAATAAAAATAAATGTTTGAATATAGGCCAACTGTCATAAGTTGAACTGAATGGAATTCGAACAAACATTTATTTTCCAGCATGCCTAGTCACCCTAGCTAAGGCTCGCTTCTCGATTGCCCTAGCCACATCGTCGTCCAATTTTCCAGAACCATATGCTTAAAAAGTAATAACAATCACACTGCACCACACACAGCAAGCTTCACCACTTTGCACCGGTGTGCTAGGAGCAGCAGCTGCTGCGGGGAGCATCTTGGCTAGCTCAGGGGGTTGGAAATGTTGCTCACTATTATAAGTCCAACCCTAATTTTGAAGAACACCACCATAAACAAAACAACAAAATAACATCCACCAAAATTTTAATAAACATGGTAATCGTTAGTGCAAAAGATCTACCTTTTATTTTAACATACAAAAAGAATGTCACACAAGCGTGGTTCTCCTCCACGGCATGTTATATAGAACAAGCATCGCACAGAGGTGTGATGTTTTCTGCACGTATGCTTTCGTGTTAGCTTGAGTGATGAGAAAGGGCTTCAGAGACCCTAAAAATGCCTCTCCAGGCCCCGCAGTGTCTGCAAACCCCTATTTAAAAACTACTGTTCCTGCAACTTGTAAAAAGGAAACAAACAATAGTATTTTCAAGCGTGGCAAAAAGAAAACAAACAGTTCACCTGGTCCACCTGGGATGCTTCGAGAGTCCGACTGTAGTAGTCCCTCGGCATAATGTACTCCACGACGGTAACAAGGCACCAGAACGCATCCTCTTCCGACATGAAGAGCAGGGCAATGGCTGCCAGCCTGTTTAGCCCCTGTGGAAGATCAGTCCATTAGACAAATGGCAACCCTACAAAATCGCAAGGTAAGTTGAAATTCTATGTGAAATACGGAAAAAAAAAGGAAGAAACAGGATTCCCTTTCTCAGCCACCTCAATGGCTCTCAACGCAGAGAGGCCTGTGCTACGGACTCCTACGCAGTGATATTTGTGCCTCAGAGAAAAGGTGTTTGAGGAAGCCCTAGAGGAAAAAAAGCCCTTTTGCAAAGTGTACCTGCACGCAACCAGGTCACGACAGCAAGGCATGAGACCATAAAGAGACCATGAAGGACAATCACCACAGTCACAATAACCAGTCGTGAAGAGACCATAAAAGATGCCATCGGCCGTCATAGTTGCGAGTTGCAGTACAGATTCTTCCTACTAGGAGCCCTACATTCTCTCCTTCATTCAGAGTGACTACTCTGGTATGTTATCATCTTGTATCTTACGTTATAATATACATTTCATGTTACCACAAACAACTAAGCATCAGCCTACATATGCAAGCTCCTCTGCTAATTTTTACACTTCAGAATTGGTCAAAAATACATAAAGTATGCAGATATCTCGGCCTGAGAAAACAGCTGGCCCGTTTGCAAATCTCCATACAAGTATCTCCCAATTTTGGGTGGCTATTTGCTCAAAATGTCAAGATACCTTAAGCTAAACAAACCAAAGTTGCTTGAGACTTCAGAAAAATGGGTGGAAGCTTTTACACGACAAACAGCATGGAAGGAGAGGCTGCTATACCTGACAGTAGCCCACGATGAGATTTCGTCGGCTGTAGGCTAAGAGAACCCTCCGAAGAGGATTGATCCCCGGCGCATCCGGAGTTTCATAATGCCGGTTGTTCGGTAACGTTCGCAGTAGGTCCAGCTCGATCTGTAGGATTCAAAAACAAAAATAGAAGTCGCTAAAGAAAACAAGAGGTGTGGTTATGTTTATACAGCCTGAACTTAGTCTGCCTCGACGGGCGACTTGTCTCTCAGCTGTAGATGAGAAATTTAGCCAGTGCAGTGAAAACCGCTTGCTTGAAGTCTTTAAACGTTCGTCGCTACAGTAGTGATTAGAGCTCTGCATGGGACCAAGTCGACCTCGAAAGCCCGGGCCTGGAAGCACAGGTTGTTTCCGTCCGGAAACACACAAATATTGAAAATTTGTAATCCATTGTGACTTTAATTCATACTGGACTGCATAAAATCTGTGACTTGTATATGTTCTATAATGTCTCGAAATTTTTCTTTATCTTTTGAACGAGTGCCATCAAGATCTCCATGTTGACATTAGCATTTTTACGCCGATACATAACGTCTTGACAGCGTCTTTTATGCCAATTAGGCTGAACGAATCAAATCGCAACAGCAACATTTACCAATGGCAGCTTTGAATCTAAGAGATGAGGCAAGCCTTGGCCTCTTACCAGAGCCGGGCCTGGGCTGGGCCTGGTCGGGTAGGCATCTTGTCGGGGCTGGGTTCAGGTCGGGTAAGACTAAGAGTCATCTGGCCCGGGCCTGGCCGGGCCTCAAAGGTAGGCCCAGGCAGTGCTCTAGCAGTGATACACGACCCCACGCCGGTGCCAACGCTCATCCAGGTTGAAATGGGCAGGGTTGGGGACTGAGCCCAGGATCCCTGGGTTCTGCAGCACAAGCTTTCACTTCACAAGCTCCGAGCTAGTGTGCGCTAGCCCACTCGGCCATCGATCCCCTAGAGTCGCTCATAAACAATGGTCAGCTACTGACACTTTTAGGGGCGAAGCTCCTGGGAGGCTAGCCATGTCCGTATGTCCGTCCGCCGTAGGCTGGCGTCGGGTGCTTCGTGCTTCTGCTCATGAGATCACGCAGCCACGAGCACGTGAGCACATGCTCACGTGCTCGTGTAAGGCAAAAAAGAAAAAAAGATGGTAAAAAAATTACGAGCTCGTGAGCTCACGTGCTTAAATAAAGCAAAAAAAAAAAAAAAAGATAAAAAATGATGATAAAAAAAAAAAAAAGTTGAAATCTGTTTGGTGCAGCGACAGGACGAGTAGGGGCTCTGAGATGTGGTAGTAACTCAAGACCTGGGATTCTGTCATGGATGAAACGTTGCATGTAGCCGTTTAACGTCTATACAGGAGAGGGCGCTATGGTCAAATGCGTATATAGTGGCGTTAAACTTTGCATGCATTAGTTAACGTTTATAGACGAGAGGTGCTGCGCGTCAAATGCTCAAATAGCGTATATAACCACGTTCCATACCACACATTCTCTTTCTGACATGGATGAAAACGACGAAAGGTTCAGCATGTCGCTCAGCGTCTACGCAGACAAGCACGACCCGGAAGCTAGCCTAACCAACATCATTCACCACGTGAAGATGCGGTCAATTTACACTGACTATATATGTCAGCTGCTTTTAAAAAACTATTGTCTGCAGACTCCTAGGGGTTCACAGCGACATTGAGGGGGTCTGCATTGATTCAGGGATCGCTTCACCGAGGGAACTAAGAAGGGCTGAAAATGTCGAACCGAACGTTTTTGCAGCTACAATAATAGCATTCTGCTACAATGCTGTCTTGCTCTTTTCTAGTTGAGAGGGGGTTAGGTGGCAGCAACTGAAGTTGATGGGCCGATCAGCCAGCCAAACGCTGAAGCAGCACTCGTCTCCTCGCTGGTTGAACACCAGTGCCAGCCAAACCTCTTCCTCGAGTACCTTGAGTTACTTCCGGCAGGCGTAAAACATCAGAATGTTCATCAACATTCGATGCTCTGCTCTGCAAAACAAGCACACTCCAGGCTTCCAGAGAAAGAGCTGCAAAAAAGAGCAACTAAAAGGCTGATTAAAAACAAAAACAGATTCCTTTGTTGCAACGGGTTGATGTAGTTCGAGTGTTTGGCTCCGTCTTGCCGTGAGCTGGTGGAAGGTCTCTACTCGGCACTGCCGCTGCATTCGAGTGTTGTTTTCCAGACGATTCATCTCACGGCGCCTTACACTATCAACAGGCTTTGAGAAATCCGCATTTACACTGCAACCGCGGAGGATGACGCCCACAAGTAAGACGTCCGTGGAGCGCTACGTTGCTTACTTTGTAGGATGCAGACCCGCTTCGTGCCAGTCAATCTTCATGTTTACAGGTCTTCTCCACACCAACACATCTAATTCTTCTGTGTGACCACTGCCCTTGCCACGGCAGTATGGCAAAGGAGCGACTTTTCACCACAGGCTTTCTTGGATAAAAGCGCTCATGATATATGTTGCCATTTTCGTTTTAAAGCGATAGCTTAACGGGTGACACTTTGCCGAGATTTCCAGCTCGTGGGCTGTTGTCGCACCGCTGTGAAAAACCCTCCTCTCAGCTCTTAGCACAAGGCCAGGGAAATCGGGCTTTCCTGTCGGCCATGCAGTGCAGAGAGAAAAGAGGCATCTGGCCAGTAGCGATGTGACAAAGGGAGAGTCTTCTTGTCGTCTGCTTGAAAGACTTGTTTTCAAACATAAATTGCATTATGCAAAATCCGACTCTGGCAGTATCCAGTTGCTATACACGTAATGTTGGATGGTATTAGAAACTTCCACCATATTTGCCCAGTTCACAGATCACTGAGCACTGGTGGCAGCCGTCAGTGGCATCCACGACGCCAACTACGACTGGCTATGAGATTTAACCACGTTGCACCTCCATCCTCAGGCATGTGACGGCACCATTCCACCTGCATCGTGTGACCGTGCTATGGCTATTGATTCACGTTTCTTTGCACATTGTGGGTGAAATATAAGATTTTTTATTGCAAGCTCACTTTGTATGGGCTTGTCTGCAGGATGCGGAAAAAATAAACCTGATTTATATTTAGCCGGAACATAGACTTGAACATTCTCCGATTTACAGCGAATTCACTTCTTCAATGTATGAAACACGCTGTTGTCATATTAAACATATTCTACGGCAGGGCTGCATGAATGACTTGTAAGACGTCCGAAGTCCGAGTGCAATGCAAAGCTTGAGAAACGCTTGTCTATGCTACCAGATTAGTCATTCAATCATCTATGCGACGAGATATCTTTATGTCAGAGGCTCATGGCCTCTGAGCTCTATAAACAAGACATATTGGACTGCAAGTCAAATCTTTTGTTGAAAAAGAATGACTATGGGAGTATGCCATTTTGTTCAGTTGTGGGCTGTTCAGGCAGGCACAAAAACAAGAAAATTGACCAGTTCCATGTTAACCCACAGTGCAGTAGCAACAGCTGCGACAAGTCACGGCGAAGTCGTTGCAGCATCGAGGCCGAGTTCATACGCACCCTGGGGTCGTGGAACGGATGCGTTTGGAACAAAATAGGCATGGTGACCAGTTTGTTCCAAGCGCTTTTGTTTCTTCTTTGTTCAGAGCAAGTGAAAGTGTGTCTCCTGTACAAGCTCTTGGCATGTGACAGTGCCACAAAAACATTTTGTGATCGACTTTTTTTTTTTTTCCAGCTGCGCGTGCAGTGGGCATTGGGTACTACAGGGGTGCAACTCATGAAATGTACTTGGGAGCAATCACGAAAGCAGGTGAAACAGCATTGTTTTGGAGCAGGTTGGGAGCAGCTAAAAGTACATTCTGGAGCAGGCTAGGAGCAGCGCAGATCAGTTTTTATTGCACTTCAGCTTCTGTCTGTAGACAAGCACGGGAGTACTTCAATTGTGCTTAGCAGCACAGATGACCATGAGTGGTTAGGGACCTAGGTAGATGGGACAACAGTGTAACAGATGCGAAAACTTGAAACTTTGTGAGGCTTAATGAGAACAAAAAGCGAGTAATTCATATGTTTCTGAAAATAGTGTCCTTGATATTTTCTGAGTGGCTTTGAGCTGCTCAAAATGCAAACAAGCACTGCTTATCGCACAACCCACACATGCCTCGACATATGTAGTAATTATACTGTGCATACCACGTGACGTGCGTAAGCAACAGACATGCGGTTGCGCGGAGGAATGGGGCAACAAATTTCGAAGTTTATCCTTGTAACTCAATATCGGCGTAGACAGACTACCATCCTCTTTTTTCAGACCGCGTTTCAGTTCTATCAAATCACGATCTATCTTGCAGGAATGCGGTTCCAACTTCTAACTGATGAAGTACTAAAAGGAATCTTTTGCTCATTTGTTTTCAACTGGCTGACGTCCAGATCCCTGGCCGCAGAGCCTCAGGCAATCTGACGCTTAACGACTTGACCTCACCTTGGTTGACTCGCTTGACTGCTTATGGTTGAAGAATAACAGTCAGTCGCAGGTGGTGTAGCCCTTGGAATCCGACCTCAGAGTTTTTTCGTGCGCTCTGACTCTGGATACACAAGAAGAATAAACAGAACAAAGGATTGCAAGGCCGACCAAGCTCAAAGCGCTCATTGTTGCCAATCGAGTCAGATAGAAACCAAAACCAAGACAAAATACAATTTTTTGGAGCACGCTGTGCGGTTTGGTGCATAATGGCACGAGGTATTGGCTGTGGCGCACTTACTGCAACATGGCGCAGGATGGCACAGACAAATGCGTCTGGCGCAAAATGGCGCAAATGGCGCAGCTGTTCCACCCCTAATACTACAAAAAATACCAAGTATAGAGTGGGTTGTTAATGAGTCTGGCATAGCTTGGTGGCTGTGAGGTTTGTGCTTCAACACAGGTACCGACAAAGTAACTAAAGAGTTACCTTGACAGTGGCGGTGATCTGAAGGAGATATCAAACCTAGCGGCCCGGTTCTCGCATCTCCGCGGCAATGTAGACGACGCTTAGGGCTACATTACCGCGGGTCGGTCAGATGAATACCTCCGTCTGTGCCAACTGATTGACTGCCTTGTCTCACTCTCTCGAATATAGCGGAAGTGAAGACACACATACCAGAGTAAGGACAGAGTCCAAGAGCATTTATTGAAATACTCTCAGAATGAACCACTACGTCCCAATCCAAATGCCACCTCACGCCGGCAAGGTAAGAAAAGGTTCTTACCTGCCAGACGCGGGTTCTGGAGAGCCAGAGGGCGGGAAAGCATTGGAGACAGTCGCCGATAATCACGTCCTATCCCTCTTCTGCGGCCACCGAACAAGTCCCCTCCCGAAGGCGGGAAAGAAAGAGGCCAAATCTCTCGCCTGTCCGCAATGATACGCATCCGAGTGGGGGAACGGAAAGAGGTCCCCCGAAAAAGAGTCAGAGGACGTTCCTCCAAGACAGGGACCTTCCGCCATGAACAGGTCGGAGCTCACGGCAAAGGAGGTCGAGCATTCTGACCTGCAGCCGCTATCATATCCATCGGGGACAGGGAGACCACAGGAATCCCCACAGGGTAACACCACCGCTTCGCACGCAGCGGACCCAGGTTGGATTCTCACAGTCAGCGGGCAATCTTTTCAAGGATTTGGCGAGCATCGACGACGGACGCCCTACATCACCAACTTCTACATCAACAACGTATGTCATTTCTAGTGGCAGGAAGGGTCCATATTAGCTATCGCTGTAAAAGTGCTTTTCATGGTGAATTACAAAACAGGCATGGTCGTCTAGATCAGTGGTTCTCAAATCGGGGGTCCGCGGACCCTTTGGAGTCCTGCGACAGGCATTCGAGGGTCCGCGTTTAGCTTCTACCTTGATCAGTCAAGCCCGGGCAATAAAGCGTTTTACTATTTCTCAACTTGAGAAGAAAATGGTGAGTTTTCTCGTGTGTATGTCAATCAGAGAGGTCTACTTCACACAGCCCCTAGTTATATCCATTTATAAAATCATGTATCATAATTAACCTAGACTTTTACCTTTCCCTGATTACGAACAAGGTCCTCCATCATCTGCCACCGACCTACAAGGGGTCTCATGCGAAACATCATCGGTTGAGAACCCCTGGTCTAGATGAATCACCGTAGTGCAAGCAGGAGTAAAAAGTGCACCAAAAAAGCAACTGCCATAGAGTTTAATGAGAAAAACACAAAAAAAGGTGCCACAATGCATCAAGTTAAAACATCCAAGGACTACTTTAGTGGGAGAAATTGCTCACTACGCTTTTTGGGTGAACTTTGACAACTTTTTGAAATGTATCTCCAAGATAAAATATAACATAGTGTACTTCCAATGGAGAGTATGCTGGCAAGGGTCTTCTGAGTTCTTCCCTGTATTTATATACAACATAGAAATATGTCCAAAAGCAAATTTTTAAACTGCCTCAAAAGTCGTTTTTTTGGGGGACATGCAAATGTAGAAGCAACCAAGCATGGTGGATTAAAATTGCTAACTGGAGTTCCAAGCACGCAACGAAAGCAATCTGTCGAGGTGCTCATATGCAAATAAAAAAAAAAAGACATGAAACATTAAAAAAAAAAAAAACATTTCTGTTTTAGTGTTGCAAGCAGCCCACAAACCTCAAATCACGTGGCTCCACTTGAACCTACCCTAAAGGGGCTGTGAAACGGTTTTAACGTTGAAAGAATTGCCATACTGCATTTTTTATATTGTTCATGCAAGCCCACGTGACCAAAAACGCGTCACCTTTCCCTGAAAAAACTGCTATTCTGCCAGACAATCGCAAAGCAAAAAACGAATTATTTGCCGATCTGCAGCGTCCGTAGTGCTACGGGAACTAAAATGATGACGTCTCTGGAGGTACGCGGAAGTCAACAAACCCTGTCCTCCTCTGCTGCAGCACTCGCCGTCAGCCTCGTGACGAACCGTCCTTGTGTCCATCGCTCACCGCGACCTTCGACGAGGCTAATCCTTTCTAGTCGTCAATCGCGGAGGAAGCGACTGGGGTTTCTAAAGAGAGTGCCCAGGGGAACCACGTGAACCTCCAGAGTACGTCACTCGAAAGTCGCGTGGGGAGTTGAAAGGCACTGCGACCTTCGATTTGTTTCTTTTTTTTTAGTAAGAACTAGCGCTCGGAAGAAAATGCGGTTTTCTGTTTTTCGTTCCACTAGTGTGAGCAGATTAATTTCCGCGGTTAATTGGCCAAAGTCTGAAAATTGTTGCACAGCCCCTTTAAAACCGGACCCGGAAACATTCAAGAGAAACTCAGAATTTCGAGTCTGAAAACTGCTGTTCAGATTAAAGGGTTCCCTTCCTGCACCCTGCAACCCGCTACACTACTTTTCATCTCACAATGAACCACAGCACAAGCTACGAGCCAACCCATCCATTCCAGCGCCATTAACGTACCACGTGACTACTATGTGCCCTGCGTGTTGCCATACCGCTCTCAAAGCTCACACGACACTGACACCGCATTGAAATAGGGTCCGTCAGTAAAGAAAAACAAAGTATTACGAAGAGGTGAGACAGAAATCCCATAAATCATAGGAGAAAATTGAGTAGGGTAACGCTCACCTGCTTGACAGCAGGGTCAAAGGCACTTGTGATGGTTGGAGAGGTCAGCAGATCTTCATAGTAACCGGGCCCTTTCTCAGCTCTTTCCCTGACCGGCGTGGAACTCTACGCACCTGAAAACGCCTACATTCTGGAAATAGCACTGGGCCAAAGGCTCGATGCAGCTGCATTGTGCAGCAAGTGCAACATCGTCGTCGCAAGCTGCTTCCGACCGCTTACCACGAGAGAACACACTGGCCGTCGCTAGCACTGTCTATCGGTAGCCCTGGAACCCTTCCAATCTGCGTACACACTATGTCGAAGGTTTCGCAGCATTTGCGAGATAAAATCTACTCACTCATCCGTGAGAAACGGTCGCTTACAATCACTGTCAAAATTATTTCAAGCTCGTGGCAAAACAATGGTGCGTAAAAGTAATGAAAATGTGCGCAAATCATGAGCATTCCGGGGACACTCGCTGGATGGCAATGGTGTGCTCTCCTGCGTAAATCGTCCACGTAAGGTTACAACGCTCAAACGCATGTAACCGCAAATGTGCGAGCTGGTCCTCAATGTGGAATCGCCCGTATCCCAAAACGTTCCGTTAAGCAGGGTTGCCCGTTAATGAAAGCACCATACGGAGGAAGAGTGCAGCCTACCCTCTCCAGACCCGACTCCTGAATTCCTGGGGAATGCCGGTCCGCACCAACGCCTTCAGCTCTGGGTTCTTCTGCAACGGCTTTCCGACGGGGAAGTTGACGAGGTAGTTCTCCCCACTTGACCCTCCACGATATCAACGAGGCTGTCCTGCAAAAGCCACGGACACCATTCCCGAGGTCAGAAAAGAATTGTGAGAGCAAAGCAGTAAGGGGGAACAATGAGAGCCTCAACTTTTGGACACATCGGCCAGACCGATTGGAGACTACAACCTTAAAGGCCGACGTACATTTTGCGCCTTCTACCTTTGCACGCCTCCTCTTTTCCTATATCCCCTCCACTTTTTACCGTGCCCCAACTTAACTCCCCTCGCAACTCGGGAAAGAGGAGCGCTAAGAGGATCATCTTACCTGCGGAAAACCGAGGTTGTATGTCTGCCTTTAACCACCGAGATAGTAAGTTGTGACCATAGGCACTGACAGGATGAGAAGCGGTAAGTTAGATTGACATTATTAAAATAACTCGGCCTTTGATGAAGCACTCATAAGTAGGCTGAATACTTTCCGAGTTTTAACCAAAAAACACCGATAAACACCCACCGGTGTTGAAAATACAAAATCGGTTAAAACCAAAAAACACCGGTTTTTTCCTATTTTCGAGCAAGCACTGGTTTCTTTTCAAAGAAAAAGTCTTGTATACTTACCAGTTTTAACTGAAAAACACCGATAAACATCCGCCGGTGACGGAAATAAAAATCGTTCAAAACGAAAAAAACACTGGTTTCTAATATTTTTCCTATACGTCCATTGCAACTTAAGACAGTAGGGTGAGAGAAAGGAAGCCCAAGGAGGAGGAAGCAGACAGAACGCTGGAGAGGAGAGGGGGAAACCTCCTCCTCTCTTTAGCGTATTGTCTGCTTTCACTCCCCGCAAGGGGAGCAGAAACGAAATTTCCTTAGCGTCATTTTCTAGCTTGAATGTGCAAACACATCTGCTAGGCTAAATGAGCGCTGAAATTTCGTTTTCAGCGCTCAGCACCCTAACCTCAAAAACACCAGTCTTCCGTTGAAAGGCACAAGAAAACTAATTTTAAAGCTAAATAAACGATCTTCCAATGTGCACCTGGTGGATGCATGCGGAGCCTATTTGGGAGGTAGTCTAGCAACGTTGTGGAATCTGCTACGTAGTCGTGACGTAGCAGATTCCTCTGGCACAACGCCGCTCTTTGGCATTTCAACATTTTCCTTCTTAGCTTTCCTCCTCAACTCACAAATCGCGCATTGAACCAAACAGTCCAAGAAGACGGAAAGGGTGGACTCTCCTCTTTCTCGGACCCTCGTTTGTGCAGCCGGATGCAGCCATTCTCCCCCTAGAAGATTAGCCAGTCGCTCAAAACTCGGACAAAAGTTGCTTTCCCCACCCCGTTCAGCCCTAAGCTGACAGTGCTGTGGAAGCTACGTGCTTCTTGGGCCAGCCACACGCTCGTCACCCCACGGGCACTTCGAACGGCTCGGTTGTAACGCGCTGACGCTATTGACACCACCACAACGCTGACAACGCCACCAAGGGCAAAGCTCATAGTCCCGCCAGCCTTGCTACGTCACGAATGCGGGGAAACTTTTCTTTCTGTTTTTGTTTGCGCCGGATATCCCATGACGCATCGCGCCCTCCGTTCGCTTCTCTTCGAGCGCTCGCTCGAGTGCACAGTTTGGAACGAAAAATATAGCCAATCGTTCAAAATACAAACGTGCGATTATGAATTACGGTTATTACACGTCATGCTTGACCCATTTCCGAACGAAATTAGAAAATTTCAATTTTTGTTTCAGTACACCCTTTAAGCTTCCATCAAACACATTATCTTACCCAGAATCATGCACTTTGCCTATCTTTTTTTACTCTTGGAGGACAGTGGCTTTTTTCCACTTGTTGTCCAAGGTCAGCGAGTGCTCCTAAACCACCGACATTGAAGATCCCTATCAGTGGCCCAGAGGCCAATCAAAAATGGCCAGTGTGTCCCAAGTCTTGTTGGACATTTCGAGGCTTCCCGTGTCCAGCGCAAATGTTGAGCGGGCATTCTCGAATCGTACGCCGTCCAACAGGAAAGAGTGACAGACACGAAACGAGCGTACGAATAGTATATGTGTACATATACTACAATAGTCAAGTATGAAAGAGATTGTGTAAAATCTGTAAATAAAATTAGGCTGGGATCGCTGATGAAAGTGAAATGTGATACCACAAAAGACCGTAACAAAGAATCGCCACACAGCCACTTATATCTAGCAGACTGCTAATTTTAGCAATCCATAGAAGTTGCATAGCCAGAGGAATTTCTTTCTTTTGGGGGGGAGGGTGCTGAACCCCTGGCTAAGCCAATGGTGCATAAGTCTGTAAACAGTGCATAAGTCTGTAAACAGTGCATAAGCCTGTATAGCAGTGTGTAAGTCTGTGTAGTGTAGCCACTTTATCTGTTCAATCAAGAAAATCAAATGCACAAATTTTTAGTAGTTTGTTTGCTGCACAATGCTTTACATTAAACAGCATTTTGTCACACTGCAACTTCCGTGCTCCCTTTGAGGTCGATACAGCTTGTGGAATGGCTAATGCAGCGACCTTCAAAAGCTGATTCACAGATTTGCGTTTGGGTGTGATTGACTGCGTCACAATGGCCCGTAACTGCTTACGACTAAGTATAACTAGACCCAAGGTTTTGCAGTACTTGTGAGATCAAATCTATCGTCATCTATGAGAAACGGTTGCTTGCAACGTTGTCAGAACTATTTCAAGCCCACGGTGGAAGAAGGATGCATACAAAAATGAGGAAATGTACACAGATCAAAAGGGTTCCAAGGCTATCGGATAGATGGTGCCAGGGCGCTCTCGGGTCGTAAGCGGTGACAGGTGGTTACAACGGAGTCCCGATCGCACGCAAACGCAAATGTGTGAACTAGAGTCACTGTGAATGTTTCCAGAGTACTTGAAACTCCCAAGCTTCTCGTTTCAGGGCCAAGTCGCGGACGCAGTAGTCGCGCTCCAACCCATCCCCAATATGGCGCTGCCCTGTGCGGTCAAAGCGAAGCGCATCGAGTAAGCCTTCGTTCTCGTGTGAGCTCTTCAATTTACTTTCTTGGTCTGTGGCGATGCTGGTCCGATGTTTTATTATAATTCTCTCCTTTGTTCCGCGATGCGTGACTTGCTCCTCGCTGCCCCGTCTCACTCTCTCACCTCGAAGTCGATTGTTAGGCTTAGCGTCCTGAGGCGTAGAGTTTGAAACGAAGCACCACTGCAGCGGGGAGCGAAGGCAGAGCGAGGCTGCCAATCTTCTTTGGTGAACCAGATGAGTGGCTACTTGGTATAAAAAATACTCGAGAAAATCAACGCACCTCTTGTTTGGTCCCAACCAAGGTCCTGGGGAAGGCCCGTTCACACTCTTGCGACCTCTTAAAACTGGGTTCCTTAAAACTTCTTACAACGAGAGGACACACTGACGCCATCTATTGGGTACCAGTGTGAACTTGGCGGTTCGGCATATTTTTTATTTCTCTCGCGCAATATTCTTTCTTTTTTGGCTCGAAAAACTTTAGTCAACGTCCTAAACGAGCCTTTCTTATAGAGGTTATTAAGCACATTTGACCTCGAAAATCCCGCAAAACCTTCGCTCTTGTGAAATGCAGTTCCAGGGTCACCGCATAGATGGTGCCACAATGCCAGTGTGTTCCATCGTCCTAAGAAATTTTAAGAAGATTTAACAGATCTCGTCTCTCTCGGTCGTACTCGGTTGCAAAAGTGTGAACGGGCCTTGAAAGTGAGACACTACCCAAAGAAAAAAAATTCCTGCAAAAAACATTGATTTTTGAAAAATTACATATTTACATCCATCTCCATCCAGAGAGTATTCCCCAGAATTTTGCACTAGTTTACACTGCATAGTTAATTTTTTATAAATTATGTTCTGTCCACCAAAGCTAAAGAAAAGGTAGGGTTTGGAAGCAGTGGCGTCGTCAAAGGGGGCGGGGGGGGGGCGGACCGCCCCGGGTGCAGGGCTCAGGGGGGTGTCGCGGCGGGCCACGAGAGCGGGGGGGGGGGGGGGGGGGGGGGGGGGGGGGGGGTCGCGGTGGGCCACGCGAAAGCGGGGGGGGTGCGCGGCGGGCTACCGCCCCGGGTGCCGCTGACCCTCGTGACGCCACTGGTTTGGAGCACTTTAGAACACATTTTTCTGGGTTCCACTTTTTTGGTATAAATTCCAGATTTTAGTCAATCTATCGTTCTGACAATGGCAATACAGGAAAGGCCTCATTCTTCACTTTTTCCTGACAACAAAGAAATTTAATAAGGAATGCGCCTATGGAGTTAGTTTGTCACTTTACGAATGTCTTTTATAAAAAATGTTGACATTTTGTCCGAGGACACAGAAGACCAAAAAAGTTGACCAAGTTTGCAGAAGAAAAAATTGATAGAAATCAGTTACTTTTTACAAAAGCTTTTCATAGGCGCACCTCCTAGGCATTCTGCTACATATCTAGCGAACAAAAATCTTGAATATTGTGATAGTTTTCGATGATAGATTAACTAAACAATGTAGGGGTGTTGCTGATAGAAGCTGCCCTAATTTCCTTCCCACTTAACCAACAGACCTGAAATTATCTGTCTATGCACCCTAGCATGACCACCAGCCTACCCTGTAAATTTCATTAATTTTAAGCCAAGGGTTCAAAAGTTGACCCTCCTAGGGGTGTATCCCCTTAACTCATCGATGTCCAAAGCTCTCACCCATGCGTACCTGCCATGCCACATGGTAACCCGGGCAACATTTTATATATATTTTAACGAGACAGCATTAAGGAGCATCATGTCGCAGGAAAAGCTCAAAGGCGTGGGTGGGGTCGTGAAGGGAAAATCCCTGGTCGGTCGACACATTTGGTCACAACGCCACAGTCACATGACCTCGTGCGGGAATTTCAAACAACCTACAATGCTCATGTGAAAAGTGACGTCGCGCGTGGAATGAAAGAGATTAGCTGCATTTTATCATGTAATGCGAATTAAAGGTCGCCACATGTCTCAAATGATTTCACTTTATAAAGTAATTCATTTGCCTTAAAGTAAAAATTTGAAGAAATTTAGGCGGGACTCTAACCCACGACCCTTCAGGTTGCAGTGCTTGCGAGGCTTGGGAACGAGGGGGAGTTTATATGTTTAGCACTCGCGTTCCACTCTTTAAGGCAAAGCTTAAGCGTCCTCCAAGTGTTTTGTTGTTCGGGGTTTTTTCTCCAAAAGGGCCGACGGATAACTTCCGGTACAGGTTAAACCAGCCAATCAGAACTGAGCTCTGCAGGGATGGGCTTCCGGTAAGCGGACTGAATGGAACTTGGTATTCTGGGAACATTCAGTGGCTCTAGTGTGAACGAGCCCTAACTACGCCAGAGTGAAATCATCCCAGCTCGTGGGGTACCAGAAACAAAGTCAGTACCTGCATCTTTAGGGAGATGCTTTCGGACTTCCTTTTGAGGTTCTCGGCCTTGGGAGACGACCATGTCGCACTCCTTCCCCCATTTGCGGATTGGGCCCGTACGTGTCATAGACTTCATCGCTGAAATCAAACGGATGTAAAAAAGGCGGCGACGTTAGAAACTGCCACTCTTTAAAGACCGGTTTGCACATACATGGCAGCACTAATCACTAAAAACAGCACAAACTTGAATGTAACGATCAACGCTAGTGCAACGCTGTATCACTGCTGTATCAGTAATACAGCGTGAAGTCGGAGAAGCGGCATCAGCAAGGTGGAGCTGGGGTGTACGTGCGAATGCGGGACTCAAATTTCGCTTCTTTAATGAGCCTATTTGATTTTAGACTCGTTAAACAATTCCAAGGCTGAGATCACCCCCCCCCCCCTTTCAACCCTAATTTCTAGCTCGGCAAGAAACAAACAAATTGGGTACGACTCTCGCAGTGAGATGACTTTTCTTGGTACACCAATCAGTGCGCCATTTTAATTAAAACTTCGAATACATTCTTCCGATTGGTTCGAGTGAGTTGTCCCAAATGCATCCACTTTACAATCTGAAGCTTCTCACAAATAACTCTTTTCTTTGAGACAGCCGACAGCCTGCCATCAAGTGTTTGCTGTGTTCTGCAATAGTCACCGTTTCGTTTTGTACGCTTACCCCATGCCTTGGCCACAAAACGGCAGCCAGTAATACGCCTAAATAAATAAATTTAAAAAAAAGAAAGATGTTTACAATTCTCTGTAATGCCAAATTGGAACGCAGCTCTTGAAAAGGAGGAGGGGAGGTTACGGAGGGGAGGGTATGCCCCTCCTCCTCTCCTTCCATTTAGCGGAAAAAATTTTCACGCTATATTTAGTAGAGAAATTTCCCCGCTAAATTTAGCAGAAATTTAGCGGAAAATATTTCCCGCTAGATCTGGTGGGAAAATTTTCCACTAAATTTAGGTGAAAATTTACCCCTAAATTTAGCGGGCAAATTTTACCCTCGTAACATCACACGTGACGTCACGTGTGACGTCATTAAGGAAAATGTCCCGCTTAACTTCAGTGGAAAAATTTTAACGGCAAATTTAGTGAAATATGTTTCCATAATGGCGTCACACGTGACATCACGTGTGAGCGTCATTATGGGAAATGTCCCGCTAAATTTAGCGGAAAAATTTCCGGCCAAATTTAGCGTGAAAATTTTCTCCCTCTTGACGTCACACCATGATGTCAGATGTGACGTCATTATGGGAAACGTCCCATAATGCAATGCGTGACTACGCCGACGCAGCTCAACCCGGAAACGGGCACCTAAGAGCTGCACTTTGAAAATAAGT
>JAZHYW010068048.1:0-20304 GCA_037355805.1 Ixodes ricinus
CAATAGTGAGCACAATTTGAGAGCGCCCATCGAGCCAACATTTGTCGTGTGAAGCTTAAAGGCTTACGACCAGACTTGAAATTCTACAAGGCAGTAGACCCTCCTCACCATGGGAGAGGAGGAAACAAGCAACGGTGGACAGGGTAGAAGGAGGGAGAGGGGGAAGAGAGGGAAATGTGGAAAGCACAAACTGGTCGTCGGCCTACAAGTGCTGTTGTACCAGCACTCTGGTGCAAAGCAGTCAAGCTTGATGCACGTGTGACGGTGCGAAGAGGAGAAAGCTTGACACGCGAGCTCTGGTAGTATGCAGCGAGGCTTGACATGAGGAATGAATGAATTTGGGGTTTTTGGCGCAGCAGCAACTCGGGCCATAGTGCGCCAAACACATGGTGAGTAAGTATCACAAGACTCAGCGGCTAAATTACACATTGCTAAATTTCACTTTACTAAAATCTGCTAAAGGCGGTTTAAAATACCAATATTTTTCAAGAAGTTAAACACTTGTGTATGTGGGACAAGAGGCTCGTCTCCGAGCAAAAGTGCCAGGTGGAACGGAATATGCTCTCTAAAAAGATTGGGAAGTAGGTGCAGCGTTCATTATGAAATTGCGGGCATACTAGAAGGATGTGGAGTACACTTAGGGTTTCAGAGCAGTAATCGCACACTGGAGGATCTTCGCTTTTTAAGAGGTACCCGTGGGTTAGGCGTGTGTGTCCTATTCGCAGCCGGCACAGAATAACTTCATAAAACCTTTCCCGATGTCTGGCACTGCGCCATTCACTCAAAGTAGGCTTAACACTATGGAGCTTATTGTAACAGTCAGAGCTCCACTCCACTTGCCAGGAACGTTTTATTTTGTTTCGCAGAGTGGTTCTATAGTCAGTCACTGGAATGGCGTGGGTTTCAATGGACCTGTTTATACATGTACTTGCAGCTCGGTCAGCCTCCTCATTGCCGTGTATTCCTATATGACTGGGTACCCAGCAGAACTGAATATCAATATTTTGCTTGTGGGCATTTATTATTTTACCACGGAGTAGAGAAATAAGGGGGTGATTCCAGGATGTTGCAGAGTTAAGGGCAAGGAGGCAACTGAGCGAGTCTGAAAATACTATGGATTTCCTGAACTTTTGTTTAATTATTTGTTCGACAGCTAATATCAGCCCTAGAAGCTCAGCAGTGAAAACAGATGCATCGGGGTTAATTCGTCTAACACACTGGAAGGACTGCCCAACCACAGCACATCCAACATAACCAATGCCCTTCGTCCCATCGGTGAACAGACTCTTGCCGGTCTCGTAACGACTTGCTATCTCGAAGAATTCCTGTTTTATAACACTGGAGTCGACAACTCTCTTGTTGTACTTTGTTAATGAGAGGTTGCATGTTACGGCTATATCTTCCCAAGGAGCAAATCTGTGTGGAGATTCCATAACAGGAGAGGATATATCAAAGCTGTACTTCTCTGCGGCATCTTTCACGCGGAGCGCAAAGGGACGTGTTACAGACGGCTTGTTTTGAAAGGTCTGTTCATAATTTATGTCGTTAGTCAAAGAAAAATTTGGATGCTGAGGGAGAGTCCGCAGTCTTAGATAGTACTGTGCGCTAAGATAAAACCTCCGTTTATCAAGCGACCACTCATTTGACTCGGCATACAAGCTAGGAACAGGCGATGTTCGAAAGGCCCCGATTGCTAGTCGAACGCCTTGATTGTGAACCGGGTCCAACATCTTAAGCGTAGAGGGCTTAGCAGAACCGTAGACAATGCTGCCATAATCCAACACAGAACGAACACATGCCCTATAAAGTCGTAAAAGGCAGAGACGGTCTAAACCCCAAGAACGGTGTGCCAGGACTTTAAGAATGTTTAATTTCCGCTGACATTTAATTCTTAGAGCCTTTACATGTGAGCCAAAGGTTATTGACACGAGGAATTAGGAATTCTGAACGCATTATTTGCAATTTCAGAATATTAAAACAGAACTAGAATATTTTTACAATAAAAGTGTGTAGCGAATCAAATTGAATAGCCCCCAAATTTTCAATGACTAATGCTTGGCGGACTCCTTGGGAACTTTCGAGAGATAGCGGTATTGGGTGATAACGATGAGGACAGGATAAATAAACCCAATTATCTTGCATATAGATTCACTTCTATAATAGAGATAAGGGTTGTATGAATACTGCTTCTGAATTGAATAGCTCAGTATGTCAAGTCTAATTTCAACATTGTAAAGGAAGTTAGTAGATAGTGGCTTTCCTTTTCTGATAACATAACATTATTCAATTTGAACCACCCTTTGCACAACCCTACTAAAAAGTGAGAAATTGCTGAGGATAATAAAAATAAATGTTTGAATACAGGCCAACTGTCATAAGTTGAACTGAATGGAATTCGAACAAACATTTATTTTGCAGCATGCCTAGTCACCCTAGCTAAGGCTCGCTTCTCGATTGGCTGTAGCCACATCGTCGTCCAAATTTCCAGAACCATATATGCTTAAAAATAGTAACAATCACACTGCACCACACACAGCAAGCTTCACCACTTTGCACCGGCGTGCTAGGAGCAGCAGCTGCTGCGGGGGAGCATCTTGTTAGCTCAGGGGGTTGGAAATGTTGCTCACTATTATAAGTCCAACCCTAATTTTGAAGAACGCCACCATAAACAAAACAACAAAATAACATCCACCAAAATTTTAATAAACATGGTAATTGCTAGTGCAAAAAATCTACCTTTTATTTTAACATACAAAAAGAATGTCACACAAGCGTGGCTCTTCCTCCATGGCATGTTATATAGAACAAGCATCGCACAGAGGTGTGATGTTTTCTGCACGTGTGCTTTCGTGTTAGCTTGAGTGATGAGAAAGGGCTTCAGAGACCCTAAAAATGCCTCTCCAGGCCTCGCAGTGTCTGCAAACCCCTATTTAAAAACTACTGTTCCTGCAACTTGTAAAAGGAAACAAACAATAGTATTTTCAAGCGTGTGCAAAAGAAAACAAAACAGTTCACCTGGTCCACCTGGGATGCTTCGAGAGTCCGACTGTAGTAGTCCCTCGGCATAATGTACTCCACGACGGTAACAAGGCACCAGAACGCATCCTCTTCCGACATGAAGAGCAGGGCAATGGCTGCCAGCCTGTTTAGCCCCTGTGGAAGATCAGTCCATTAGACAAATGGCAACCCTACAAAATCGAAAGGTAAGTTCAAATTCTATGTGAAATACGAAAAACAAAAGGAAGAAACAGGATTCCCTTTTTCAGCCACCTCAATGGCTCTAACGCAGAGAGGCCTGTGCTACGGACTCCTGCACAGTGATATTTGTGCCTCAGAGACAAGGTGTTTGAGGAAGCCTAGAGGAAAAAAGCCCTTTTGCAAAGTGTACTGCACGTAACCAGTCACGACAGCAAGGCATAAAGAGACCATGAAAAACAATCCACCACAGTCACAATAACCAGTCGTGAAGAGACCATAAAAGATGCCATCAGCTGTCGTAGCTGCGAGTTGCAGTCTAGATTCTTCCTACTAGGAGCCCTACATTCTCTCCTTCATTCAGAGTGACTACTCTGGTATGTTATCATCTTGTATCTTATGTTATAATATGCATTCCATGTTACCACAAACAACCAATTAAGCCTCAGCCTACATATGTAGGTAAGTTCCTCTGCTAATTTTTACACTTCAGAGTTGGTAAAAAATACATGAAGTACGCATATATCTCGGCCTGAAAAACAGCCTGCCCGTTTGCAAATCTCCATACAAGTATCTCCCAATTTTGGGTGGCTATTTGCTCAAAATGTCAGGTACCTCAAGCTAAACAAACCAAGGTTGCTTGAGACTTCAGAAAAATCGGGTGGAAGCTTTTACACGACAAACAGCATGGAAGGAGAGGCTGCTATACCTGACAGTAGCCCACGATGAGATTTCGTCGGCTGTAGGCTAAGAGAACCCTCCGAAGAGGATTAGATCCTCGAGCGCATCCGGAGTTTCGTAATGCCGGTTGTTCGGTAACGTTCGCAGTAGGTCCAGCTCGATCTGTAGGATCTCAAAAACAAAAATAAAGTCGCTAAAGAAAAAAAGGGGTGTGGGTATGTTTATACAGCCTGAACTTGGTCTGCCTCGGACGGGCGACTTGTCTCTCAGCTGTAGATGAGAAATTTAGCCAGTGCAGTGAAACAGCTAGCCTGAGGTCTTTAAACTTTGTCGCGCAGTAGTGATTAGAGCTCTGCATGGGACCAAGCCGACCCGAAAGCCCGGGCCCGGGAAGCACAGGTTGTTTCCGTCCGGAAACAAACAAATATTGAAAATTTTTAATCCATTGTGACTTTAATTCATACTGGACTGCATAAAATCTGTGACTTGTATATGTTCTAAAATGTCTCGAAATTTTTCTTTTTCTTTTGAACGAGTGCCATTGAGATCTCCATGTTGACATTAGCATTTTTACGCCGACACATAACGTCTTGACAGCGTCTTTTATGCCAATTAGGCTGAACGAATCAAATGCAGCAACATTTACCAATGGCAGCTTTGAATTTAAGAGACGAGGCAAGCGCTTGGCCTCTTACCAGGCCGGGCCCGGGCTGGGCCTGGTCGGGTAGGCATCTTGTCGGGCTGGGTTCAGGTCAGGGTAAGACTAAGAGTCAGCAGGCCCGGGCCTGGCCGGGCCTCAAAAAGCAGGCCCGTGCAGTGCTCTAGTAGTGATACACGACCCCACGCCGGTACAACGCTCATCCAGGTCGAAACGGGCAGGGTTGGGGATTGAACCCAGGATCCCTGGGTTCTGTAGCACAAGCTTTCACTTCACAAGCTCCGAGCTAGCGTGCGCTAGCCCACCCGGCCACCGATCCCCTAGAGTCGCTCATAAACAATGGTCAGGGTATTGGCACTTTTTTCACTGACTATATATGTCAGCAGCTTTTAAAAACTATTGTCTGCAGACTCCTAGGGGTTCACAGCGACATTGAGGGGGTCTGCATTGACTCGGGATCGCTTCACCGAGGGAACAAGAAGGGTTGAAAATGTCGAACCGAACGTTTTTGCAGCTACAATAATAGCGTTCTGCTACGGTGCGGTCTTGCTCTTTTCTAGTTAAGAGGGGGTTAGGTGGCAGCAACTGAAGCTGACGGGCCGACTGCCAGCCAAACGCTGACGCAGCGCTCGTCTCCTCGCTGGGTGAACACCAGTGCCAGCCAAACCTCTTCCTTAAGTACCTTCAAGTTACTTCCGGCAGGCGTAAAACATCAAATGTTCATCAACATCCATGCTCTGCTCTGCAAAACGAGCACGCTCCAGGCTTCCCCAGAGAAAGAGCACAAAAAAGAGCAACAAAAAGGCTGATTAAAAAAACATAAAACGATTTCTTTGTTGCAACGGGTTGATGTGGATTCGAGTGTTTGGTTCCGTCTTGCCGTGAGCTGGTGGAAGGTCTCTACTCAGCACTGCCGCTGCATGAGTGTTGTTTTCCAGACGATTCATCTACGGCGTCTTTACACTACAACAGGCTTCGAGAAAATCGCAATTACACTGCAACCGCGGAGGATGACGCCCACAAGTAAGACGTCACTGGAGCGCTACGTGCTTACTTTGTAGGATGCAGACCCACTTCGTGCCAGTCAATCTTCATGTTTACAGGTCTTCTCCACACCAACACATCTAATTCTTCTGTGTGACCACTGCCCTTGCCACAGCAGTATGGCAAAGGAGCGACTTTTTACCACAGGCTTTCTTGGAAAAAAGCGCTCAGATATATGTTGCCATTTTCGTTTTAAAGCGATAGCTTAACGGGTGACACTTTGCCGAGATTTCGAGCTCGTGGGCTGTTGTCGCACCGCTGTGAAAAACCCTCCTCTCAGCTCTTAGCACAAGGCCAGTGGAATCGTGGCTTTCCTGTCGGCCATGCAGTGCAGAGAGAAGAAGAGGCATCTGGCCAGTAGCGATGTGACAAAGGGAGAGTCTTCTTGTCGTCTGCTTAAAAGACTTGTTTTCAAACATAAATTGCTATGCAAAATCCGACTTTGGCAGTATCCAGTTGCTATACACGTAATGCTGGATGGTTTTAGAAACTTCCACCATATCTGCCCAGTTCACAGATCACTGAGCACTGGTGGCTGCCGTCAGTGGCATCCACGACGCCAACTACGACGGCTATGAGATTTAACCGCGTTGCACCTCCATCCTCAGGTACGTGGCGGCACCATTCCACCTGCATCGTGCGACCATGCTATGGCTATTGATTCCGTTTTCTTTGCACATTGTGGGTGAAAAATAAGATTTTTTTATTGCGAGTTCACTTTGTCTGGGCTTGTCTGCAGGATGCGGAAAAAAATGAACCTGATTTATATTTAGCCGGAACATAGACTTGAACATTCTCCGATTTACAGCGAATTCACTTCTTCAATGTATGAAACACGCTGTTGTCATATTAAACATATTCTACGGCGGGCCGGCGAATGACCCGTAAGACAGTCCGAAGTCTGCAGCAATGCAAAGCTTGAGAAACGCTTGTCTATGCTACCTGATTAGTCATTCAATCATCTGCGTGACGAAGATTTCTTTATAACAAGACATATTGGACTGCAAGTTAAATCTTTTGTTGAAAAAGAATGACTATGGGAGTATGCCATTTTGTTCAGTTGTGGGCTGTTCAGGCAGGCACAAAAACAAGAAAATTGACCTGTTCTATGCTAACCCACAGTGCAGTAGCAACAGCTGCGACAAGTCACGGCGAAGTCGTTGTGCACAGAGTCGAGTTCACGCACCCTGGGGTGCGTGAACAGATGCGTTTGGAACAAAATAGTCATGTGATCATCTTGGGAAGAAACAGCGGCAAAGAAACCTGGACAAGAGTAAAGGAACAAGCAGACAGGACAGCGCTACAGACTAACAACTGTTGTTTATTACACAAAATTAGAAGGAAGAAAACAGGAAGCATCTTAATCAGATAAGAATATATAGACACACACAAACGTGCCAACCAAGCAGCATGATATGTGGGCGACAGGCCCAACCAGTGGCTACGTACTGCCCGTCATAGTCAATCGCAGGTACCCGACCTCTTTGTCAGATAACGCCACAGACGGTTCGCTGACGCATCTCCCCGCCAAGTTGCGAGATAAAAAGGCCTCGATGATTTCCCTTGTCACCCTGTCTGTCTGTGGCGTTATCTGACAAAGAGGTCGGGTACCTACGATTGACTATGACGGGCAGTGCGCAGCCACTGGTTGGGCCTGTCGCCACATATCATGCTGCTTGGTTGGCACGTTTGTGTGTGTCTATATATTTTTATCTGATTAAGATGCTTCCTGTTTTCTTCCTTCTAATTTTGTGTAATAGACAACAGTTGTTAGTTCAGCGCCGTCCTGTCGTGTTTGTTCCTTTACTCTTGTCCAAGTTTCTTTTGCCGCTGTTTCTTCTCAAGATGTTCACCTCAAACCAATAGCCCAACGTCACATTGTCATGTGATCAGTTTGTTCCGAGCGCTTTTGTTTCTTCTTTTGTTCGGAGCAAGTGAAAATGTATCTCCTGGTACAAGCTCTTGGCATTGACAGTGCTACAAAAACATTTTGTGATCGACTTTTTTTTTTTTTTCCAGCGTGCGGTGCAGTGGGCATTGGGTACTACAGGGGTGCAACTCGATGAAATGTACTTGGGAGCAATCACGAAAGCAGCTGAAAAGAGCTGTTTTGGAGCAGGTTGGGAGCAGCTGAAGCACATTCTGGAGCAGGCTAGGAGCAGCTCAGATCAGTTTTTATTGCGCTTCAGCTCGCAGACAAGCAGGGAGCTAATTTCAATTGTGCTTAGCAGCACAGATGACCATGAGTGGTTAGGGACCTAGGTAGATGGGATAACAGTGTAACAGATGCGAAAACTTGAAACTTCTGTGAGCCTTAATGAGAACAAAAAGCGAGTACCATATGTGTCTGAAAATAGTGTCCTTGATATTTTCTGAGTGGCTTTGAGCATGCTCAAAATGCAAACAAGCACTGCTTATCGCAGAACCCACACATGCTCGACATATGTAGTAATTATATGTGCATACCACGTGACGTGCGTAAGCAACGGACATGCGGTTGCGCGGAGGAATGGGGCAACAAATTTCGGAAGCTTATCTTTGTGCAACTCAATATCGAAGCAGCAGACTACGATCTCTTTTTCGGACCGCGTTTCAGTTTTATCAAATCACGATTTATCTTGCGGGAATGTGGTTCCAACTTTTAACGATGAAGTACTAAAAGGAATCTTTTCAACTGGCTGACGTCCAGATCCCGGGCCGCAGAGCCTCAGGCAATCTGACGCTTAACAACTTGACCTCACCTTGGTTGACTTGCTTAACTGCTTATGGTTGAAGAATAACAATCCAGTCGCAGCGGTGTAGCCCTTGGAATCCGACCTCCAAGTTTTTCGCAGCGCTTCCGACTCGGGATACAAAAGAAGAATAAACAGAACAAAGGATTGCAAGGCCGACCAAGCTCAACGCGCTCATTGTTGCCAATCGAGTCGATAGAAACCAAAACCAAGACAAAATACAATTTTTTGGAGCACGTTGTGCGGTTTGGTGCATAACGGCGCGAGGTATTGGCTGTGGCGCACTTTCCGCAACATGGCGCAGGATGGCACAGACAAATCTGTCTGGCGCAAAATGGCTGCAAATGGCGCAGCCGTTCCACCCCTAATACTGCAAAGAAATACCAAGTATAGAGTGGGTTGTTAATGATCTGGCATGAAAGCGTGGTGGTTTGTTGAGGCTGTGTAGGCTCTCAACAGAGGTACTGCGACAAAGTAACCAAAGAGCTACTCTTGACAGTGGCGGCAATCTCGAAGGAGATATCAAACCTAGCTGCCCGGAGTTCCCCGCATCTCCGCGGCAATGTAGACGACGGTTAGGGCTGGCCATTACGCTGGGTCAGGTCGTCAATGAATACCATCACGTCAGCTGCCAGACTTGGAGGTAATCCGTTACAAGATAACGGGATTGCTTGTAATTAATTACTTTTTAAGTAATTTTGTAATTAAAGCACGATTACTTTTCTAGAAATATGGTAATTTCTAACGTAATTTCATTACTTTTAGTAGCGGATTACCACAAGAGATTTACTCGTTGCATTCTTTTGTTGTTTCGATTTTTTTGTTTTCTAATATTTCAAGCTCTAATTTTAAAAAATATGATTTTTGACAGTACGTCCACCGAGCTGGGGAAGGGGGCGCATAAACTGTAGCCTAAAAGCTTGTGGCGGGATCTCGGCAAAGAAAAAAAGAAGGTGGAAAGGGGAAAATAGAGGGGGAGTTGGCTCTGCTATCCCCTTAGCGCGAGAACAAGAGGAGGGCCCCGACTAAAAGTACACAAAGAAAGAAACGGGAGTTTTCACACAGCTATATAGAGAGGTTTCTTAAGACAACCAAAGGGTCGCATACACGATGCAAAAACGCATGCGTTCGGGTCGCCTTTTCTCAGAAAGAGGAGCCCCTTCTGAGCCTTTGGGCACTTGATTCAGAGTGGGGCGAAAGAAGAATAAAAAAGAGTAATTGCCCATAAAAATGTCACATGGCGCGGATCTCCCAAACTGGAACTTTGGGGTGGGTCTGCTGCGTCAGCTGTTTCTTTTTGCTAAGATAATTATCCTGAAGTTTCAAGGCAGTCCAGGCCCAGCCCGCGCTCAGACTTTGCAAGCCGGAAGGACGTGAATAAAGACAGAAGCAACATTCTAAGAATAAGCCTCGAAGGTTGAACCAATAGCTGTTATTTCGTCTTTTTCTTTAAATAAAAACAGTAGCCACTGCAACTTCGATAGACACCGAGGGACGGTGGGGGGAGTCAGCGTCTCCCTCCTATTTTTGCTTGTCTTGCGTTTTGTGCCCGGGGAGGAGTCGGAGTCCCTGCGAGTTCCGAATACGGGGCTTTACGGGACAAAAGGCCAGATGCCGTCCAGTTCTGAGAACAATTTCAGAACTCCAGTGCCTTTGACATTTTTACGTTGACATTTTTCTTATATTTTCTTGTTACACGGCAAAAAAAGCATGCATGTAGTTTCTTCCTCGATGGAAACTCGAGGTTTCCAGCTTTCTGGTCAAGTAGAGACAAACACCAGAGCCTTAGCTCAGCCTACAAGCTGAACCTAGTGTCGTCTTGGAGAACGATACTCACAATAGATCACCACATCCGCTCGATAAGTTTTCTGCGAATTTTTTTTTTTTTTCGTTTCTTTTGTTTGGGTTTTTTTTTTTTTGCAAGAACCTGGCGTTCTCGTCGTCTTAGTAGGGTATAGCCCTTGTCAAATCCTGTCTTTTTCTCCTTGTACTTTGTAGGAATGTTTTATCTATATGAACTGTTTTTTTTTTTTTTCTTGCTGTTAAATATTTTCTATTGAGGTCCCGCCTCTAGCTCGCTGATCCACGGCTATAAAATACGCGAGATCCCAGCAGTGAGCATTCAGCATGTTTCTTGCACTGTCGCAATGGCCTCCTTGGATAAACTGTTCAAACTGAAAGCATCAAGGGAACTGCGAATTTAGAGTTTCAGTGCCTCTCTGCCCCGAAAGAAAGATTCTTTCATTTGCGAAGTCCACGATTTCGAACCTACGAAAAGACGTAAAGCTAAGCGCTTTTTAATTATTTTTTTTGTGGAAATTAGTGATTTAGAAAATTTAAGATTTTCGCGTAGTTCATAATCTGGCGTTTGCATCCCAATTTTACAGTCGCGATATTGCCTTTGGTTATGTTTTTTAACCCTAGGCCTAGTGTATCTGCTCACGTACGACGTAAAAAACGCTTGAACAGTTGATAAAGATATTTATATTTATTTGAGCTCAGAAAGCGCAGCGAGTTGCTGAGGGAGTTTATGCAAATTGCTATTTTCAGATATCGGCAGCACATAATGCTGCTTCCAAGAGTACCATTGTGACATGAGCCATATGAGTGTGCGATTCCCATAAAATATTCTATCTTCTAAAACGTACCATACTCCGTATCCACTTTAAGTGTGAGCGTAGCAGAAGCTACAAAAGCGAGCTCCGGTCTTTCAGCGTCACTGCCAAGCACGCGCGCTCGTGCAGTGCAATCACGTTGTTCAGGGCTGTTGTTCAGGACCTCAACTTCGAATGCCAACTGCTCTTGATGTGCAATAAAAACTCAACACAAAACTTAAACGGCTTTGTACAATATTCGCGGCCAGTAATATTTGTCTTCATATGCTAAAAAGTTACCTTTTTACCGCATGCAGTGATACTAAGTGAAAAAATCGCCGTTTTTGCATGTATTCTTGAAGTAATCGAAAAGTAATCGAGTAAAGTAACGAAGTAATTAATTGATTACATTTTGAAGCCAGTAATTTGTAACGATAATCTGTTACTTCGATGGCTAAGTAATTGTAACTGTAATTAATTACTTTTTACAAGTAACGGGCACAAGTCTGGTCGCTGCCAATGATTGACTGCCTTGTCTCACTCTCTTGAATATAGCGGAAGTGAAGACACACATACCAGAGTAAGGACAGAGTCCAAGAGCATTTATTGAAATACTCTCAGAATGAACCACTACGTCCCCATCCGAAATGC
Source organism: Ixodes ricinus (assembly GCA_037355805.1). Taxonomy (NCBI): domain Eukaryota; kingdom Metazoa; phylum Arthropoda; class Arachnida; order Ixodida; family Ixodidae; genus Ixodes; species Ixodes ricinus. The sequence continues at coordinate 11,556 of JAZHYW010068048.1, forward strand.
CCCCCATGCCGGCAAGGTAAGAAAAGGTCCTTACCTGCCAGACGCGGGGTTCCGGAGAGCCAGAGGGCGGGAAAGCACTGGAGAAGTCGCCGATAACACGTCCTACCTCTATCGCAGCCACCGAACAAGTCCCCTTCCGAAGGCGGGAAAGCAAGAGGCCAAATCTCTCGCCTGTCCTCAATGATACGCATCCGAGTGGGGGAACGGAAAGATGTCCCCCGAAAAAGAGTTGGAGGGGAGGGGCCTTCGCTTCATGAACAGGTCGGAGCTCACGGCAAAGGAGGTCGAGCATTCTGACCTGCAGCCGCTACCACAGCCATCGGGGAAGGGAGACCATAGGGATCCCCACATGGTAACACCACCGCCCGCACGCAGCGGACCCAGGTTGGATTCCCAGCGGCCAGCAGGCAATCTTTTCAAGGATTTGGCGACATCAACAACGGACACCCTACATCGAACTGAATTACACCGTCTTTCCCGAGGGGAACCTGTGGGGTGATGCGAGGCATCGTGTTGGTTCCGAGGGGAAGAGTCAGTTGCGTGGCTGACGTCGAGAGATGGCGCCACCGACTGCCCTAGCGTTGACCCCTACACGAGCCTTCGTCGCGCGCTCGCGGCAGAGAAACTTAGAACGCTCGCGCTGCGTTTATTTTTTCACACTTAAAGGAGAGGAGACTAGAGGAGGAGAGATTGCGCGTGCGCGCGCGGTGAGAGTAGAAGCGAACGCACGCGCAGTGCACGCAGCTGGTAGAGAGAGAGAGCGGAGAGAGGGAAGGAGGAGTGTTGCGCGTGCGTAGTTCGAGTGCGGACTACGCGCCGCGGGACTATAGACCCAAGCAAGAGATGCTCCGCATCTAAAACGCACTGTCATTTCCAGTGGCGAGAAGGGCTCCATAACAGCTATCGCTGTAAAGAGTGCTTTTCATGGTAAAATTACAAAACAAGCATGAGTCGTCTAGATGAATCACCGTAGCACACGCAGGAGTGAAAAGTGCACCAAAAAAGCAATGTGCCATAGAGTCTAATGAAAAAAACAAAAAAAAAAGGTGCCACAATGCATCAACATCCAAGGACTTCTTTAGTGGGAGAAATTGCTCACTACACTTTTTGGGCAAACTTTGGCAACTTTTTGGAAATGTATCTCCAAGATAAAATACAACATAGTGTACTTGGAATGGAGAGCATATGGCTGGCAAGGGTCTTCTTTGTTCTTCCCTTTATTTACATGCAACATAGAAATATGTCCAATTGCAAATTTTCAAATTGCCTCGACAGCCGTTTCTTTTGGGGACATGCTGCGTGTAGAAAGCAACCAAGCATGGTAGATCAAAAATACTACAGTGCAACCCACTTAGAACGATACCACATATAATGATGTATCACTTCTACAGCTTCTACAGTTTCCAGACTAGAAATGATGAGTTTCTAGTCCAGATACAATGATAATCAGTTGCAACAGATTGAAATTTCAGGTTTTCTCATTATTGTTATAGTGGGTTCCACTGTAACTGGAGTTCCAAGCATGCAATGAAAGCAATCTCCTAAGTGCTCATGCGCAAAAAAACAAAAAAACATGAAACATGAGAAAACATTTTTGTTTTAGTGCCACAAGCAGGCCCACAAACCTCAAGACCACGTGGCTCCACTTTGAATCTACCCTAATCACATAATCTCTGAAACTCGACCCGAGAAACATTAAAAAAAAACTCAAAATTTCGAGCCTGAAAACAGCCGTTCTTACAAAAGGGTTCCCTTCCTGCTTCCTGTAACCGCTATACTTCATTTAATCTCACAATGAACCACAGCGCACGCTACAAGCCATCCCATCCAATCCAGCGCCGTTAATGTACCACGTGATCACTACGTGCCCTGTGTGTTGCTGTATCGCCTTCAAAGATCACACGACACTGACACGGCATTGAAATAGGGTCCATCGTAAAGTGAAACGAAGAATAACGGAGAGGCGAGAGAGAAATCCTAAAAATCGCTGGAGAAAATTGAGTGGGCACGCTCACCTGCTTGCACAGCAGGGTCAAAGGCACTTGTGATGGTTGGAGAGGTCAGCAGATCTTCGTAGTAACCGGGCCCTTTCTCAGCTCTCTCCTGACCAACATGGAACTCTACGCACCTGAAAACGTGCGCACATTCTGAGAAATAGCACTTGGACCAAAGGCTTGATCATCGTGTCTGAATTTGAACAAGCGCAACATCGCCGCTCGCAACTGCTTACAACCGCTTACCATGAGAAAACACACAGGCACACTAGCGCTGTCTATCGGTAGCCCTGAAACCCTTCCTATCAGCGTACAACTATGTTGAAGGTTTCGCAGCATTTGCGAGATCAAATCTACTCCCTACCCGTGAGATACGGTCACTTACAACACTGTCAAAATTATTTCAAGCTCCTGGCGAAAGAATGATGCGTAAAAAGTAAAAAAATGTGGCAAATCACAAGCGTTCTGGGGACGCTCGCTGGATGCCGTCGGTGTGCTCTCCTGTCGTAAGTTCGTCCCGTAAGGTTACAATGTGCTCGAGCGCACGCAACCGCAAATGTGCGAGCCGGCCCTCAATGTGGAACTTCAAAGTTAGCTAGGGTTGCCCATTAATGAGAGCACCATACGGAGGAAGAGTGCAGCCCACCCTCTCCAGACCCGACTCCTGAATTCCTGGGGAATGCCGGTCCGCACCAACGCCTTCAGCTCTGGGTTCTTCTGCAACGGCTTTCCGATGGGGAAGTTGACGAGGTAGTTTTCCCACTTGACCCTCCACGATATCAACGACGGTCGTCCTGCAAAAGCGACGGACACCATTCCCGATGTCAGAAAAGAATTGTGAGAGCAAAGCAGTAAGGGGGAACAATGAGAGCCTCAACTTTTGGACACATCGACCAGACCGATTGGAGACTACAACCTTAAAGGCCGACGTACATTTTGCGCCTTCTACCTTCTGCTACGCCTCCTCTTTTCCTATATCCCCTCCACTTTTTACCGTGCCCCAACTTAACTCCTCACAACTTAGGAAAGAAGAGCGCTAAGAGGATCATCTTACCTGCAGGAAAACCGAGGTTGTATGTCTGGCCTTTAACCACCGAGATAGTAAGTTGTGACCATAGGCACTGACAGGATGAGAAGCGGTAAGTTAGATTGACATTATTAAAATAACTCGGCCTTTTATGAAGCACTTATAAGTAGGCTGAATACTTTCCGGTTTTAACCAAAAAACACCGATAAACACCTGCCGGTGTTGAAAATACAAAATCGGTTAAACCAAAAAACACCGGTTTTTTCCTATTTTCGAGCAAGCACTGGTTTCATTTCAAAGAAAAAGTCTTGTATACCTACCAGTTTTAACTGAAAAACACCGATAAACATCCGCCGGTGACGGAAATAAAAATCGTTCATAAAACGAAAAAAACACTGGGTTTCTAATATATTTTCTTTACACGTCCATTGCAACTTAAGACAGTAGTGTGGGAGAGAAAGGAAGCTTGCCGGGAGGAAGCAGACAGAATGCTGGAGAGGAGAGGGGGAAACTCTCCTCTTTAGCGTATTGTCTGCTTCCTGCTTTCCATCAAACACATTATCTTACCCAGAATCATGCACTTTGCCTATCTTTTTTTACTCTTGGAGGACAGTGGCTTTTTTCCACTGTTGTCCAAGGTCAGCGGTCTCTAAACCACCGACCTGAAGATCCCTGATCAGTGGCCCGAAGGCCAAGTGAAATGGCCAGTGTGTCCCAAGTCTTGTTGGACGCTTCGAGTTTCCCGTGTCCAGCTGCAAATGTTGAGCAGGCATTCTCAACCTACGACGTCAACAGGAAAGAGTGACAGACACGAGCTCATTTAACGGTATATGTGTACAACCCACAATAGTCAAGTGTGAAATAGATTGTGAAAATTTGTAAATAAAATTAGGCTGGGATCGCTGATGAAAGTGGAATGTGATACCACAAAAAACCACAACAAAGAACCGCCACACAGCCACTATATCTAGCAGACTGCTAATTTTAGCAATCTATAAAAGTTGCATAGCCAGAGGAATTTCTTTACTTGGGGGAGGGTGCTGAACCCTGGCTAAGCCAATGGTGCATAAGTCTGTAAACAGTGCATAAGTCTGTGAACAGTGCATAACCTGTAGCAGTGCGAAGTCTGTGTAGTCTGGCCACTTTATCTGTTCAATCAAGAAAATCAAATGCAAATTTTTAGTAGGTTGTTGCTGCACAATGCTTTACATTAAACAGCATTGTATCACACTTCAGCTCCCGTGCTCCCCTTGAGGTGATACAGCGTGCGGGACAGCTAATGCAGCGACCTTCAAAAGCTGATTCACAGATTTGCATTTGGGTGCGATTGACTGCATCACAATGGCCCGTGACTGCTTACGACCAGTATAACTAGACCCAAGGTTTTGCAGTACTTGTGAGATCAAATCTATGCGTCATCTATGAGAAACAGTTGCTTGTAACATTGTCAGAATTATTTCAAGCCCACGGTGGAAGAAGGATGCATACAAAAATGAGGAAATGTACACAGATCAAAAGGGTTCCAAGGCTATCGGATAGATGGTGCCAGGGTGCTCTCGGGTCGTAAGCGGTGACAGGTGGTTACAACGGAGTCGATCGCACGCAGACGCAAATGTGTGAACTAGAGTCACTGAAAATGTCCCCAGAGTGCCGAAACTCCCGAGCTTCGTTTCGGTGCAACCAAGTCGCAGCGCAGCAGTCGCGCTCCAACCCGTCCCCCATATGGCGCTGCCCTGTGCGGTCCAAGCGAAGCGCGTACAGTGCAGCCTTCTGCTGCCTGTCAGAGCTCTTCAATCCACTTCTCCTGGTCTGTGGCGACGCTGGTCCGATTCTTATTATAATTCTCTCCTTTGTATCACGGGGTGCGTGACTTGCCCTCGGTGTCTCGTCTCACTCTCTCGCCTCGAAGTCGATTGTTAGGCTTAGCGTCTGAGGCGTAGAGTTTGAAACGAAGCACCAGTGCAACTGGAGCGAGCGAAACGAGCCGGCAATCTTCTTTGGTGAACCAGATTAGCAGCTACTTGGTATAAAAAAGACTGGAGGAAAATTAACGCACCTTTTGTTCAGTCCAACCAAACGACCATCAATATCCAGAGCTCTCACACGTGTGTACCTGCCATACCCATGGTAACCCGGAAACATTTTACCGTATTTACCGCATAATGAACGCACTTTTTTTTCCGAAAAATCGAGGCAAAGTTGGGGGTGCTCATTACGCGAGGTAAAATTTTTGCGTCCTTATTTACTCGCATAATGAACGGACCTTTTATCCCTGAAAAATCGAAGTAACTTTCTATCTCTTTGCGCGCAACGCGGAGACACCAAAACCAAACTGCGATGCGCAAAAAAAAATGCCCCTCTCCATTTTTGTTTTGCTTCTGTGTTTTTTTCCCCACCTTTCGCAAGCTGTTTTGTTTGCCCACGTTGCCCATGCTTTCGCGACCCCGCCGCACCAGGTGGGGCAAATATTTTCGAGGCTTCTCGCTTTTTTGTGCGATATGCGAGTAGGCAGACGCTTATTCTGGGCGCTTGTCGAACAGGTTTTTTGGTTTTCATTTCTCTGATAGGGCGCAATTTTAGTCAACTGTGTCGTGCTGACAAGGCAATTCCGTAAGGCCTATTCTTCACTTATCCACTGGCCGAAGTTTACGTTTGGAATGCGTCCAGGAGTTCGTCCGTCACTTACGCATCTTCTGGAGAGGGCGCCGACATTTCTGTCCGAGACACAGAAGACAAAAAAGATGACCGGGTTTGCAGAAGCAACAGTTGGTGGAAATCAATTACTTTTTACGCTTTTCATAGGCGCATCCTCCTAGGCAAGCTGCTCCGTTCTCTAACTCCATCACGAATATTGTGGCTAGTTGCCGACGACAGGTTAACACAGCAATGCAGGGATGGACGCGGACAGAAGCCTGCCAGCTGATGTTCCTTCCCAGCTAACCAATCAGACCTGAAATTTTGATTATGACACCCCACGTTTTAGACATGATCTCGCGCTGCTCGGTAGGCGTAATGGTTAAGCAAAATTTGGAGTGTCCGAGTCGGGGGTTAGTACTCAGCGAGGGAAAAAGTCGAAAGCTCTGCGAGCCGACTTGGGGGGTGCGTTCACTGCGCGAGTGCGTCCATGGTGACCCGAGCAACATACGGTATATATGTTTTTAACGCGACAGCATGCTAAGGAGCTCGTGGTCGCAGAAAAGCCGGCATCGGTGGCGTGAAGGGAAAATCCTGATTGGTCGACAGGGTCATGAACGTCACAGCCACATGACCTCGCGCGGGAATTTCAAACAACCTACAATGCTCACGTGAAACGTGACGTCGCGCGTGGAATGAAAGGGATTAAAGCACGACATGTGTGCGAATTAGTAGTCGTCGCATGCCTCAAATGATTTCACTTTATAAAGTAATTCATTTGCCTTAAAGTAAAAATTCTGAAGCAAACTCTAGGCGGGACTCTAACCCTGCGACCCGTTGCAAGCCAGATATGCTAGGCCGCAGAATGCTTGCAGAGGCTTGGGAACGAGGGGGAGTTTACAGGTCCAGCTACTCGCCCACTCTTTAAGGCGAAGCGAAGCGTCCTCCAAGTGTTTATGGTTGTTCGGGGTTCCTTCTCCAAAAGGGCCGACGGATAACTCTCCGGCACGGGTCAAACTCAGCCAATCAGAACTGAGCTCTCGCGGGGATGGACTTCCTGGTATGCGGACTGAATCAGGTCAACCCGGTACTCTGGGGAACATTCAGTGGCTCTAGTGTGAACCAGCCCTAACTTGCAAGAGTGAAATCGTCCCAGCTCGTGGGGTAGCTAGAAACGAAGTCAGTACCTGCATCTTTAGGAGATGCTTTCGGACCTTCCTTTTGAGGTTCTCTGCCTTGGAGACGACCATGTCGCACTCCTTCCCCCATTTGCGGTTGAACCCAGACGTGGTCGAGGACTTCGTCGCTGAAATCAAACGGACGTAAAAAAGTCGGCGACGTTAGAAACTGCTCTGCTTTAAAGACCGGTTTGCACATACATGGCAGCACTAATCACTAAAACAGCACCGACTTGAATGTAACGATCAACACTAGTGCAGCACTGTATCACTGCTGTATCACTAATACAGCGTGAAGTCGGAGCGGCATCAGCAAGGTGGAGCTGGGGGTACGTGTGGAATGTGGGCTCAAATTTCTGTTTTAATGAGCCTATTTGATTTTAGACTCGCTAAACAATTCCAAGGTTGAGATCACCCCCCCTTTCAACCCTAATTTCTAGCTTCGGCAAGAAACAAACAAATTGCGTACGACTCTCGCAGCGAGATGACTTTTCTTGGTACACCAATCAGTGCGCCATTTTAATTAAAACTTCGAATACATTCTTCCGATTGGTTCGAGTGAGTTGTTCCAAATGCATCCACTTTACAATCTGAAGCTTCTCACACAATAACTCTTTCTTTGAGACAGCCGACAGCCTGCCATCAAGTGTTTGCTGTGTCTCTGCAATAGTCACCGTTTCGTTTTGTACGCTTACCCCATGCCTTGGCCACAAAATGGCAGCCAGTAATACGCCTAAATAAATAAATTAAAAATAAAAAAGAAAGATGTTTACAATCCTCTGTAATGCCAAATTAGAACGCAGCTCTTGAAAAGGAGGAGGGGAGGTTACGGAGGGGAGGGTATGCCCCTCCTCCTCTCCTCTTTCCATTTAGCGGAAAAAATTTCACGCTATATTTAGTAGAAAATTTCCCCGCTAAATTTAGCAGAAATTTAGCGGAAAATATTTCCGCTAGATCTGGTGGGAAAATTTTCCACTAAATTTAGGGTGAAAATTTACTCCGCTAAATTTAGCAGGCAAATTTTACCCTCGTAACATCACACGTGACGTCACGTGTGACGCCATTAAGGAAAATGTCCCGCTAACTTCAGTGGAAAATTTTAACGGCAAATTTAGTGAAATATTTCATAATGACGCCACACGTGACATCACGTGTGACGCCATTATGGGAAATGTCCCGCTAAATTTAGTGAAAAATTTCCGGCCAAATTTAGCGCTAAAATTTTTCCTCTTGACGCCACACGTGATGTCAGATGCACGCCATTATGGGAACGTCCCATAATGCAATGCGGGACATGCCGACGCAGCTCAACCCGGAAACGGGCACCTAAGAGCTGCACTTCGAAAATAAGTAAAGGAAAGCTGTCATTAGTGATGCAAAACTATCGATAAATCGACTATCGATAGTTTTTCCCAAACTATCGATAGTAACAGAGAACTATCGAGATAGCCGACCTATCGATAGTACTATCAGTAGTTTTTCGATAGTCGACTATCGATAGTACTATCGATAGTTTTTCGATAGTCGACTATCGATAGTACTATTGATAGTTTTTCGATAGTCGATCATCGATAGTACTATCAATAGTTTTTCGATAGTCGACTATCGATAGTACTATCGATAGTTTTTCGATAGTCGACTATCGATAGTACTATCAATAGTTTTTCGATAGTCGACTATCGTATAGTGTTATCGATAGTTTTTCGACAGTCAACTATTGATAGTTTTTCGATAGATCGACTATCGATAGTACCTGCCTAATAGTTTTTCGATAGTTTTAGACTATCGATAGTGCTATCGATCAGTTTTTCGACAGTCAACTATCGATAGTCAGATTTCGATAGGCGACTATCGATAAACTATCGATAGTACTATCGATAGTTTTGCACCACAGTCGTCATACCGGTTATATTTCA
>JAZHYW010068049.1:0-11127 GCA_037355805.1 Ixodes ricinus
GGAGGGAAGGGTACGCGGGGGGGGCCAAGTGACCTCGGGGGGGGGGGCGCAGGGGGGTCACGTGACCTCACTGATGACGTCATCAATGACGATGACGATGCGGATGCCGATGACGTCATCAGTGACGTCACTGATGACATCATCAGTGATGATGACGATGCGTGATGCCGATGACGTCATCAGTGACGTCACTGATGGCGTCATCGGCATCCGTATCGTCATCGTCATCATCATCACGTGACCTCGGGGGTCACGTGATCAGGGGGTCCGTGACCTGGGGACCACGTGACCTGGGGATCACGTGACCTGGGGGACCACGTGACCTCGGGGGACCACGTGACCTCGGGGGTCACATGACCTCGGGGGTAGGTCACATGACCTGGGAGGTCACATGACCTCGGTCGGTTACGCCGACGGCGACGCCGCTTAAGCCGGAAACGGGCGCCTAAGAGCCTGCGCTCTAAAAGAGAGCACAAGATGTTTGTAGACTTCTCTGCACGGATTGTCCAGCAACATAGGTACGTCAGCAAAACCAAGAACTTTCCAGGAGAGGATCTGCAGAACCGAAACGATGTCCACTGTGTTGACCAAGAGTGCTGTGCGGTCGCTGAGCACTAAGACGTCAAAGCCCACCGCATTATCTTTAAGAAGAACACGTACCTGCATCATCGACATTGAAACTAAACCCCGACAGAGACCTATCTTTGAATCCCTGCTCATTTCAAACTTTGCAGCAGCTAAATTGAGAAAGGGAAGCTTCTCAGCTTCAAAGCCACAGTGTGATGGACATCACGACGGCACTGTATGCTGTCTCGTAGCACTGCGACACCTCGAAACGCCTCGCGACACAGTGACATCAAGTGACACCACGACATCACGTGATGAGCGCAATGTCAGACACTCAGGATGACCCTCCACGAAACACGCCCGGCAATCCACCGCAAAGCCTCGCTAATAACGGACGTCACCGTGAGAAATGTTAGAGCTACACAGCCTACAATGTCCCATGGTATTTTGATCCACATAGCCAGGCTACATACTAGAAAGCTAAGCATGAACAGTTATTGTGCATTACACAAGCACGTCACCGGGCGGCGGGCCAGGGCGCTCCCGGACCGTCATAGCCGACCTCCAAATTCCATTGTGCCAGCTCGTCCACCCGTCCATTTGCAGCCGCCAATATGGGACGGGCTTAATCAGCAATGGGACACGTAAACCGTGTCCGGTTGGTAAACGCACTCGAGTGGCGGCTTTCAAAGACAGCAGTGGTCGACGTTAAGGTAAGGAATTGCGCCGCGAGCACTAAACATGCCTTGCCAGCGCACAACGCCCTTGGATCGTCCATGCCCTGATCTGCCCAGTTTCAACCCCTTTAACCCCCATGTCCAAGCTGTACTCGTCCACTGGAGCCTGTACTAATGTCGCCAATGAGCGAGTCACACTCGTCCACCGAGATGCTGTGCTGCTCTCTGCGCCAAAGAAGAGTGCAATTGGTAATTGGTTTCAGGTTGTTTTCTCTTTTAACACCAAAAAACGGTAGAAGTAAAAAAAAAAAAAAAACATGTTTTGCGCCTTTGTTGTATGTTTAGCCCAGGCACTAACAGTTGGTGGCCTGGCAACGGTGATTTAAAAATGGTGGCACGCATGAGGAATGCTGGTGTGTGATGTCTTCAGAGAAAGAGCTGTTTCTTGCAGTGAGTTCCAGAGCAACAGCGATGCTGAAGACCTCTTTTTGTGTTGTCAACTCACTCGCGAGTCTGATACTGAAAGAACTACATAAGTTTAAAAATACAGCAGCAACTATATGTAATTTCTACTTAGAAAAAAAGCACAAAAAGAAAGCTCCGGGCTGTGGCAGGCACAGCAGAAAACGCACTCCGCTGACGCAGAAACGAGAGGTCAGCTACGGCGGCAAAGTCGTGCGATACCAAGATGGCGGTGCCAAGGCAAGGCTGCTGTAGAGCGTCTACAGAAGTAATAATCGCCACACCATCTCTTGTGTTGTGTGCTCTCGAGTTGCAGCTTGCACATGTACAGCTCGTTCCCTCAGCTCCAGAAGAAGCCGGTCCTTGTCGTGAAGCATCTTTGAGTAGTTTTCGTTGCTGGAGTTAGCATAGAGCTCGACCCTGAAACGACAGCCAGCAACGAGAAGGAACAATGTTAGCTGCAAAACTATAAAAAGAAACCAAGTTCCGTGTCGCAAAATGCGTGCCCAATGTAAACGCAAAGAGCAGGAGCTCACAGAGCTTCTCGTTCGTGTTTGCCAGGTCCAATTGCTGCCCTCAGCACTTTGATCACCTCCTTGCTTGCACCTCAGCTCGTCTTTCTTGCACTGGAGGTCTTCTTAAATTAGATGTCTCCGCTTCCAACTTAATATTGGAAAGAAAAACTGCGTTAACATGGCATTCCGTCGTGTTACTACATGAGCAAAATAAATATGTTCACTTTACAATATTCCTGCATGCACAACACGCAATACCATTGGCCTGGATGTTGAACCTATGGATGCTTGCATCCTTTGTGCATGGCTAAAGAGCACTGCCAAAGTTACCGAGATAGAAATGTGCATGAGCAGCATTAACTTGGGAAGTCGAGCATGATTGATTGGCCTATTGTTAACTCTAATATATCGAAAACTAGCAAAGCCCTTGTGGAGGTGCAAATTGTCCAAGCTAAGCTGAGCCAAGCAGCAATCTATACATGCCACTAAAATCCTCAAAACCAGAAGCAAAAATACAAAAATGAGGCATAGGGTTAATTAAAAAAAAAAATTAACATAAAAGATGGTGTTGGATCTTAATGCCTGCATGGACTAATAAAATTGGTTAATGTCGAGCAAGAGCAACTGAGGTAACTGGTCCCGCACCCAGGCTAAAGATGTTGAACACTCTGGCAGTACCGCAACGTCGTATTGAAACTTTTCTGATCAGACCCTGCTAACAAGTTTATCCGTTCTCTTTAATTTTATATGAATAGTAAACACAGGGTTTCTCTTTCGGTGGGTTCAGAACATTTAGAAAAAGAAAACATGCATTAATTTTTTACCTCTGAGGCTAAGTTAGTAGCCATGGGGACTACAAGAAAAGAGGCAAAATGAGTGAATTAGCTAGGTGAAGCTGCCTAAAAAGTTTTCATTCCTTTTTTCCCTTTTCTTTTTTGGGGCATAAGTGTTGGAGAATTGGCGCTCGACCTCATCATGGTCTAGCTGCGACGTGAAATTTGGATAAAACAAATTAGAAGTGGGTGCTACGGGAAAGCAATGTCACCCATGTATGCAGCGCTTCAAACTGAAATTAAGCGGTCAAAGGGCAGCGCTATTGGAGCCAGCTTAACTTGCAGAGCCGGCGAAAGGTGGCAGTATCAACGTCACTGGCAATCTCCCGCACTGTTGGGTGGCGTACAGGAAAGCTTCAAGACTCTCACTAACCTCTTTGCATTTACTGCAGGTGCACTCGTGGAGCTTCCGCAAGAGCGGCGGCCCCGAGGAAAACATATCATGACTCAAGCTTGGGTCTCGTGCGGAAGGAATGTTGCAGCTTCTTCTTGAAGGTCGTGAAGACGGCCGGCGACTTCAGTTTGGTCGGGGACGACGGCGCATCCGATCCCTCGTCATCCTCGTACAACTCCTCCGACTCGTTCAAGTAGAAATGACTGGAGGCCTCAGCTTTTATTTCTGGAACGATCGACAAGAAGTTTATTCTCAATATACGAGTCTCTGAGATGGATAGCATGTTCGTATAGGCGATTGAAACCCCCTTCACAAAGCACGAAGGATGCTGTAAAGACATCATACATAGCGCACAACAGTGAGGAAGAGAGGTGAACACAGAGCACTGCCAGCTACCAGCTCTTACCAACTAGCTCAACTCTCCACTTTACTACTGATGCTGTAAAGTGTGGGGAGAAAATAATTGGTTGCAAGGAGTTTCTACGGCGGAAAGTCAGTAAGCCTGAAGATGTGCCATTTTATTTTGCCAGTGTAGAGCGACTACCTTGAAGCGTGGCTCTTAGGTTGCGGTCTTTAACATGCATCACAGAGTGTCGATTGCATGAGAGCATCGTGGCACAGGTGTTTGTAATGTAAACCATCTGAGTGGGAACTTAAGTCTTGACAAACAGATCTACAGCCTGAGATTTCATTCCACGTGTTTTCAGTGATGACGCCATGCTTAACTGACGCAAGAGATATGAGCCTGTTTTGACTTTGTTTACCTAGCTGCTGAACACAGTCTCAATGAAAAACTAAACGTAAACTGCAGGCTGTATATTCTCATGTCGCTCCTAGTCTTCATCAATATAAGGCATGCACAATTTCTGCCAAAAATATAAAGATTAAAGGCTGATTAAAATACACCAACTTTAGCAGCTCTGAATATGTCTACTGTTATGTCTACAATAACCCACATACCACCGACCTCACGAGTTCCCTAGGCACCATTGAGAATGCTGCAACCCGCACCCCCACGGACTTCACACCTACATCCTGAGCTAGAAAGTGGGTAACCTGATGCCGGCACAGCAACGCATGTCACATGTCACGTGGGCAGTTTCCACAGTTGGTTCGTAATAGAAGAATGAAGTGGTTTATACTCCCCGCAACTTGTTGAATTCGCTCCTCGCCTCCTGGCGCGCACCGAGGGCTAACCAGCCCCAACATAACATCTACTACATATGATTTGCTAGAATTTGAAGCCATCAAAACAAATATGGTTTTAATAGTAATACTTGAGCCATAGGACCCAGTTTAGCTGAAATGCTATCCGATTGTTATTTGGTCACTAAACTCCTGGCAAGTTTCCGGCAACGTAGACATGCACGGTGACAGAACATGGTACAAGCACCGGATAGCAGCACCTGAAAACAACAATGCTTATCACCACCCTGATAACCATTACGAAAAGAAAAGAATGCTTTCAAAAGACCTCTCTGAAGTGCAGAAGAGATAGTCTTTGAAACACCCAACATTTAAAAACTGCCAACACCTAAAACTGAGGGCAAACAGAAAAGGAGACAAAACACGTGGACAATACATGTTGCGGCCGAGTTCATTCATTTTTACAGCGATAGCTGTTATATAAGGCTTCCCAGCTACATCTGCGGCTTCAGCATTGCACCAGGCAGGAAATCTCTGTTTCATGTGCGCTCGCTAGGCACCGCCTCACGTCGTCAGGCAAAATGCTGCGCACTCGGCTTTTGCCAAGCAGCAGTGTCTTCTTAGGTTGGCAGGGGACGCTGCTACAGATTCCTCCCGATAGAACTAGGTGCGAGTATACTATCAGATGTAAAGCAATCCAACTACTCCTAACAGTACCTGTTTCGAGTTAGTCTAGGACAGCAATGTTAACTCACGTATTGTGTTCCCTTTCCTACATACTTCAACGACCACAAGGCTGCATTGCGTGTGATCAAGTAAGTAAAGTGTGGCATTATTACACACGATAACAGCTGTCCCTGTCACTTTCCACATACTGCGGCGAAAAGCTGCTAATTTCTTTTTTGTAGAATATTGGATACTTTTTTTTTCTTTTCTATGCTTCCTCACTCTCCAGATTTGGGCAATGTTGGACGTTCACCGGCTCACCTTCAGAGTTCTCCCCTACTATTCGTAGGAGAAAGCAATCAACAAGACGCAGTAACGCTCACCATCTGCACTCTGCGAACGTTGGCGAGCGTTGGAAGAGTCGCTGCCGGGTGCCTGAGGTTTGAGAGGACTGACAAGGAGTGAGAGGGCGACTGTTGCTGCTGCTGCTGAGCCGTGGCTCTCCCACCACCGCCGTGGGGCACTCCACGAGAGATAAGAGGAAGCCCTCATGCGGGTCTTCGCCGCCGGCCTCTCCTTTCAGACGCTCCGGCTCTTTGCGCAGAAGTCCACCGGTGACCTGCAAACACGGTGCATGGAACGAACGCTTAGTTGGCGCTTCATACGTGGGAGCAATTGGTGACACTTCTGTCAAATGCACCATTTGTGTGAATTTTCAGCTAAAAGAAACTGGGTCTCTTCGTTTTTAAGGTTGGTGCTCCATTGTTCATTTCGTTCCTGTACCGTTCTCGAGAAGCCCGCCGTGTGTGAAACGACCGGTACGTCTGAGAGATTGTACTATCAGCACTACACAAGCTCGTACAGTTGTAGCGGAATAAGTTAGCTCGACAAGTTGGTACATTACGGACACTGTGAGCATTTAAAAAAAATAATGGAGGAGACAAAACACAAAGAGCCTCGTGTTCTGACCTGTTCTTGGTCTATACCATAGAGCCAAGTTGTACAAAAAGCCTATAGTACAAATATGAAGAAAATACAAAACCAGCATATCCCTTCTGCTTCGCCTTTTTTATGCATGTAGCCTCTCCACCCTACTGTTGTGCCTACGCTCGTCAAAGAATATTCACGGCACATATCAACATTGTGGCAGGTTCCGTAAATAGTAGCGACTAAGAAGGATAATGTGAACACAGCTGAATATCTCAGAATAGTTGTTCCTTGTTTGGTTACTTTTTCCATGAGATTCACTTCAAACGAACCAAGTTGTTTGGCTAGTCCTGATTCATACTGAGATTTGCCAGAGATGCAAGCTTCTTGTCACAAAGAGATGTTAAATAACTTCGATAGTGGAATCAAAAGTCTGGCAGTCGCAAAGTAGAAATCATACTACACTTGTGGGACTAACCTTCTTGGAGATTATTTTACAAACAGCTCAAAAGGAATAAAAGAAACGTCAGCTATTAGCCAAGTTGCTTTAACA
This sequence comes from Ixodes ricinus, assembly GCA_037355805.1. Lineage (NCBI taxonomy): Eukaryota > Metazoa > Arthropoda > Arachnida > Ixodida > Ixodidae > Ixodes > Ixodes ricinus. The sequence continues at coordinate 6,741 of JAZHYW010068049.1, forward strand.
TCAAGCCACAACAAGCAATAAAGCAGCATGGAAGCTCTGTACCCAGAAATAGAGCACCCTCAAGCGGTAAGCGTACATTATGTTGTGAATACTGTCTAACTGCTTGTCCACCATTGAAATTTGCTTTCAGTCCTATTATTCAATAATAAAGGTTGCCATTCAGAGTCGTACTGCAGTGTAACAATAAAAAAGTGGCACAAATATGTCGGGTATTCTAACAAACTGCTTCCTTGTAGTATATTAAAGGTGCCAGTCTGAAGTTATTTTAGTGTTTAAAATTACACATAACAGTCGACAGCCTACTAGCCTAACACACACTTAACAAAATGTGAACACTCCGTCACTGAATCATCGACTAGTAAGAACATTTTTTTATCCACAACTAGAAACACAACAACGAATGGCTGGCACTTAGGAACAAACCTTTAGCAATCACTCACCTCGCTGAAAACAACACAAGTTCAGGAGCCTACTCAGAACTAGGTAGATAGATAAGTCCCGAATAAACCTAACAGTCGCGTCAAAGCGCATACACCCAAAAAGTAATCCCGTATTACCACGGGATTTCCCACAACCTAAAGGCTCTCGCAAAAAAGTTCGCGTGGACGTAGTGTTCTCTGACAGATTTCAAAATGAACAGATTGACGCCCTTCCTGTCAGGCCACAAGGGCTGTCAGAAGGCCCATCGGGAACCTTCAGTTCCTTGTAAGGAGAAGTAGTATATGAGATACCGTTGACATGTGGATTTAGGTACGTGGGACAAACCTCAAGATGCCTCAATGACAGGTTACTAGAACACAAGAGGAATGTACGCATGCATGCGCCAGACTCCGAAATAGCAAAACACATAGAGGAATGCAATAATTGTAAAGCGCATTGGTCAGAGACAGAGGTTCTGCATAATGAGCGAAATGACATTAAGAGGGTCGTTAAAGAAACAATAAGAATAAGTTCTATTGGAAACTGCATAAGCAAAGCGTCAATGCAACTTGGACGCAACTCCAAAAAGTTTCTCAGACTTTGAACGGACGCAGTCGGTTCACGAGGAAAGGGGGAGAGACAATGTATATGTTTTTTTGTTTTTTTTGAGGCCACCTGTGTGTGTGTTTAGAGGCCACCTGTCTGTGTGTTTTTTTGGGTGTGTGCGCTTTGACGCGACTGTTAGGTTTATTCGGGACTTATCTATCTCAAGGTCACTGCGATGTTCCGCAGTGTCCCTTTGTTAAGTCCTCGTCTCAAGTGGGGTTGTTTTGTATCGTTTGTGCGTGTTCCATCCGGTTCGAAATGTCTGCAACAAAGGAGTTTATCTGTAGAGTGTGGTTGGGAAAAAAGTTCCGCGGGTACTTAAAGGCTGTTTGAGAAATAAACCAGTTAGCTGAGTTTGAGACGTTCTCTGTGTCTGTTCCTTCTACTGAAAGTTCTTCCGATTTCATCCACCGCAGTCTCAGGTGTAATACAACATGATTAGCTACCACCAGCTCGCCTGCACTCTCACCGTCTTTTCAATAAAAAGGGTATTTGAAAAACGCGCGTAGCGCCGCTAGCGGAGGAACTGGCGTTCGACAGTGAGCCGCGTTCAGCAGCCTGCGGCGCCTTTTCGCGTGCGAAGCTGTGGCAGCGGGAACGTGCATGGAGGGAACCTTTGCTTTTTGAGCCGATACGTTGAGGGTGACTTTGCATGAGGGCTAGGGCAGACCTAAGAAGGGCGTCTGGCTTTTCTACTCTTCTTATGTATTGAGTCTGAGTCGTTTATATGGGTAATATCTCTAGTTGCGATCGGAAAAGTGGTTTGAGCACTTTTCCGAAAAGCAAGATGGCCGTCACCATAATTGCACTCAGTAGGAAAATTATTTCGCTTGTCGCTGTAAAATTGGGACTGCTGGGACGGTGAAACTTGGAAGCGAGTGAGATAGTCACAAAAGAAAATCGTGTGCGAAAGTTAATTGAGACATTAGGTGTGAAAGCTATGTCACAAACGAATAAATATTTCGATCAGCTGTTCCCCACAGTCCCAGTAGGACATTTGTTTCGCTCGTCGCTAGAAACGTTGGACTGCTTGGACTACGATAGTTGAAGTCAACTGAGGTATTCCCTAAAGGAAAGTGTGTGCCAAGTTTCATTAACACGGAACGCGTGAAAGTTATGTTTCGAACGAATAAAAAAATAAAGCTGTACGGGATACCTAATATTGGACCCAAAATGCTGTGTAAAAACCTGGCTTTGCGAGGTGCAGATTTTCGGCACACGGGTACTTGGAAATTACCGTAACTAGACACAACACTTATTATACGAAAAGGCGGTGGCATAGGGAAACCAGGTAAAAATTAGGTTTGGGTAACGTAGCTGAAAGGGAACCGGTGTTGACAGTCAGAAGCTGTCAAAAGAATACCCTCGTCGTGGGAGCTGGAAACTTTACAGGTAGGAAGGAAGTAGTAGACTGTACTGGTGATTCAAACAACTTTACGAAAGGTGGTTCCAAAGCCGAGCAAAATAAGTTGTTCTCTAACACACTTTTTGGCCGTCAAATGCATTTGCGGTCAGCTGTCATGTAATAACCTGGCTGTGCGAGGTGCAAACGTTCGGCACACAGGTACTTGAATATGAACCGTAACTTTACACAGCACTTATGATACCAAACATAAATGGCATATGGAAACCAGGTGGAAATTAGGTTTGGGCGGCGTAAGTTAATGTGAACCGGCTTTGATCGTTAAAGGTTGTCAGAAGAATATCACTCGTCGTCGGAGGTAGAGACTGTGCATGTAGAAAGGGACCAGTGGGCTGTACATCGAATTCAAACAAATTTACGAAAGGTGGTCCCAAAATTGATCAAAAAAAGTTGTCGTCTAGCACACTTTGGCCTTCAAAAGCTTTTGCGGTCAGCTGTTGTGTAATAACCTAGCTGCGCGCGGTACAGATTTTCGGCACACAGGTTCTTGGACATGACCGTAACTTTACAGAGCACTTATTGTAGCAAACACAGGTCGCATAGTTAAACAAGGCGGAAATTTCGTTTTGGCGGCGTAACTGGAAAGGGAACCGGTTTTTACCGTTTATGACTGTCAAGAGGATACCACTCGTCGTGTGTGAGGTGGAGACTTCAGAGGTATGAAAAGACCAGTGGACGACACTTTCGATTCAGATAACTTTACAACAGGTTGTTCCGAAGCCGAGAAAAAAAGTGGTCAGCTACTGAACTCGGGGTGTCGGCATTTCCACGTCCAAAAGAAGGTTGTTTAAATAAGATAGCACACTACATAAATTGCCATACTCACACGTCGATTGTCCAGTGATTCCAAGTTTTATTGTATCTTTGCTTTGATTCATATTTGTCACTTTTTGTACCGTCCGAATCTTTCTTCATCAAGTACAGACTGCATGCCATACTAATCAGGAAGTATCATCGACACATTGAAGGGGGACGAAATGTTTTGAGGGCATTCCTCCAATAAAATTTGCACTGCATACCCGCGAGTGTAGGATTGTATTTCAGTTCGTCCCATTGGCGCAAACATATGTAGGAGTTACTGTTACAAAAGCAAACAGATTGTAAAGCGGCAGCAAAGAGTATGTCAGCCCTGCAGACACAGTGGCAGACAGGATCGTTCCAGAGACAAAAGTTCTCACGTCGTTCGGAAAGGGTCTATCATTGTCGCTTTCCCACATAGCATTTGCGAGTTGAAAAACTGTGAAACTTTGCCCCCACGAGATACGACGCATAAGATGCTCTCAACCGAGCGCAACCGCGCTCCAACTACAATGCGTACCGATGTATGCGGCGTGGTTTTGTGTCGCTGGGGGTCTCACTGGCTATCATCAGTAACGGTCGCAGTGGGCAATCGTTGCAGGTAATACCACAGCTTCTCTCTCAAAGAACCTTCACAGCGTGGATTGGAGCCCTAGTTTATTGTGCTCTTGAATTACGCAGTGAAACCGCGGTATTTCATAAAAAATACATCTTTTTTCCTCTTTTGGCAAGGTAAAGAATGTAAAAGTTGTTAGCTGCAAATGCTGTCAACATTAAAAGCGTTTCATCGTCCCTTTAACACGAACTTCGCACGTAGCGACTGTGGCACTTCGTCTAACGATGCGTCGAAGGAGTGTATGATAACTATTACAGGTTGCGGTTTTCAGCTTGGTGACTTCAATGGAGTGACCTCCTTTTGCTCTTTTTGTCCTAAAATATTATCCTGTGGGATGTCCCAGTACTCTCCTATTCGTTGTAATCAGACTTTGGGAAATAATCCGTTACTTTTTCAACTAATTTTGTAATTGCCACGTTACTTTTTTCCCGAAGTAATTTGCAATGTAATTTCGTTACAAAATATTGGTAGCGGATTACTTTAATAGCTCGTTACTTTAAAAAGATATGAGCATTATAAAATAA
>JAZHYW010068053.1:0-16989 GCA_037355805.1 Ixodes ricinus
AAAAAACTGCCTTCATAGCTCTGTGGTTAGCGCGTCTGCCTGCTGATCAAAGGGTCAACGGTTCGAATCCCAGCCGGCGCCGGTCTTTTTATTTATTTATCGACCCGCGGCGTAAGAGGTTAGATAGCCAGATAGATATATAGATAGATAGATAGATAGATAGATACATAGACGAAAAGTGCGTGAAGTATCCAAAGAATGCTATTCGCATTAAAATATCGTCTTTGAATGCCCCAGGCATTTTAGTCTCTTCTTTTAGCAGTATCCGCAAATTATTACGTAATAACATTTCGTTGCTTCTTTCAGTGCTTTTAAGTACGCCTGCCCGCTCTAACGCTTTCATTTTTATTTCCTGCTTAAAAAGCTCCCACCTCACACCACAACCTAATTTTTTCTGGCTCTCCAGTGTTTCAACCGCGGTCTGCACTTGGGCAGTGAAAACGTCATCCTCCAAAAGTTTCGCGTTCAATTTCCATAATTCCCAGCTGAAGACTTTCCTGGCTTGGGATTTACTTCGCATACAAAAGGAAACTAGACAGTGATCACTGAAAGAAACAGGGTGCACGCGATATTCAAAACATAATGGTATCAACTCTAAAGAAACGTACGCTCGATCTAGACGGGCGTGACTCGACCCTTGGAAATAGGTGTTCTGGATTTCGCGGCCATTCCTCAAACATTCCCCAGCGTCATCTAATCCAGACTCGTTGATTAAACTCAGAAGGCTCTCGGTGCTTAAATCGCGATAGGGTGTTGAACTGGACTTGTCCCCAGCAGAGCAGACGCAATTAAAATCGCCAAGAAAAATAATAAGGCGATCACTTTTGCAGTACTGATGCATAAAATCAAAAAACACCCACCGCTCATCAACCCTGTTGGAGGGGTACACACAAATGACCCTCCAATCATACGATGAAAGAGAAAAATCACATACAACAAAGCGCCCTGACGCACACGTCGTCACCGCCTCGACTGTTGCACCCAAACTCTGGCGCACTAACAACAAACAGCCCGCCGACGACCCAACCGCGTGACTAACACACACTTCGTAACGCGCCGTAAAAGGTCTAACCATAAAATTGGTCTGGTCCTCACTCTCGACCTTGGTCTCCTGCACAGCGATGATGTCGAGGTCCTGTTCGACTGCTAGACGGCAGAGTTGCCTTTGCCTCCTGCGATCTGAGAGGCCTCGGACATTAAGGGTCGCTATTCGGACAGGACTTTGTAAGGAGACCATGGGTTAGTGAGGACCAACCCGCCTGCACCGCCGTTCACTGCGACAGTTTGTCGCGTGATCCTCCGCGGTCTGCGCCGGACCGCTGGTGGCCATCCTCTCCTCTCCCGCCCGACACCATCCTCCACCTGCGCTCGAGCTGGCGCAGCCGAAGTTCTTGACCAGTCGTGTCCGTGACGTCTTCGAACCTACGCTTCGCAGAGCCCAGCTCGACGTCCATCTCTGGAGTGATGGAGACCTCGTCTGACAATGGCGACGCACCAGCTGCGCCGCCGGCGCTCCCCGTTGGAGGTACCGTCGAGCGCTCGACTGCAGGTGGATCTGCAGGAGCCGCAGTCGACGGCTTGTCCGGCAGCACGGGGCTGCTCCCTTCGGGGGAGGTGCCGGAAGCGTCGTCGCTCTTGGCTTGCTCGGCCTGGGTTTTCACTGGCGCAGCCGCTCTCTCCGCCTCTTCCTCGTCCATCATGTCGTCGACGTGGTCTTCGTTGACTCCTCGTCCCACGGCTCGGGCGTAGGAGCGGACACAGTCGTCACGCTCGTGGCCATAGGCGCGGCACTCGGAGCACCTGGGAGCCCGGCAGTCTCGACGGATATGCCCCGTCCTACGGCACCGGAGGCATACTGGGGCCCTCCCAGGCACGACGACCAATACCAAGCCGCCTCCGAAGCGCAGCTGATGGGGTAGGCGTTCGAGGTTGACACCCTCCCGGAGTACCAGCCGCACTATCCGGGTGGTAGACTCGGCTCCCTCGAAGCCCGGCACCTTCCAGCGGTCGGACGCAACATCCTTCACCTCGCCGTACTCCGAGAAAGCCTTGCGAATGGTGTCGTTCGAAACGTCGAACGCCACCCAGTGCAACTTGATGCGCACCTCTTGCCTGGACGGGTCCACGACGATGCAGGTGCGTCCTTTGACAGCGAGCCGCCCTGCGTTCACCAGCTTGAGCTTGGCCGCGTCGGTCCTCAGGTCAAGCAGCCAGACATGGGACATCTGATACGCCCCGATTCCGGCTACCTCCCTGAGGACCCCCAGTTCGTCGAGTGGTTGCCGAAAATCCTCAATCCTGTATGGCCTTCCGGCCATGTCGCAATGAAGGACGACCGCTTTCTTCATTGAATCACCTGATGGAAGCTGGGGCAACAAAAACCGGTACTCACTTGAGCCGGGAAAAACAGAATCACCGCGGCCGGCGAGGGCCGTTATCGCCGCTCCTTCGGAGCTCATGATTCCACGTCCTCGCGCTCGTGCGTTCGAAAATGGAATGACTCGGCCACCGATCCACCAAAGGAATTCTGTAGACTGACACAGTATTCAGTGACATTAGTCGGTACCAAGACCATGGAATTTTTGACGAGTAAGATGTATTGGAAGAACAATTACTAATAGCCTATTTTATAGACGTGACTTGACTGTAACCTAACTTCCCTCCAATGTGAGACAGACCATAGCCTTCTTTATACTAATAGTATATAGGGCCCCGCTGCTGTCTTGGTCTCCCTCGGTCAACTTCCACGCCAGGCACTATAGCCGAATCCCGACAATTCCCAGCATGTGTTCTTCAAATTTAAGACACCTTAAGAATACATTTACGGCATCTAACCAGACATAAAAGCATCACCTAGCCGACATTATGTCGTCTAGACCATCGTCTAACTACGCTCGTGTTTAAGCACTGTACCAACAAAAATTTCCATCAAAGTTTATAACACCAAAAATTACAGGTGCTCCACCTTGGACCATACCTACGCCACTAATATCCCTCGACATCCCCGGGATACATACAAAACGCAACACTCCTCAGGCGGTGCTGTACCAACATACAATGACCGAAATGTATGGATCTCATATATCTCGTATACACGTTTTTACCGATGGTTCTACAAGTAAAATGAGCTCAACAGCCGCTGCTGTGTTTCCTACCAGAGGTATAACTATTAAGCACAAACTAAGTCACAAAACATCTTCAACAACAGCCGAATTGATTGCCATTCAGGAAGCCGTGAAGTATATCGAGAAACAACAACCTGAAACATGGACAATCTTCACTGGCTCCAAAGTGTCCTTGAAAATTCTACAATCGGCTATGGTACCAAGCGGATACCAAGAACTTGGTTTGAACATCATGCTACTTTTAAACCGTTGCCGACTGAAAGGACATGACCTGCGCCTCCAATGGATTCCAAGCATAGTGGGATTTCTGGCGACGAGGCAGCAGATGCAGCGGCTAAATCGGCCCATAAAAATGTGCGCACCCGAAAATTCCTTACTTCAAGTCAGAAGCCAACTGAACAGTGCGTAATGTAGCCAAACTCCTGACATCACATCTATGGGCTGATCCCGAATACCATCACCCCCGATTATACGCCCTCGATCCACATATGACATTTAAATATCCGTCTGGACTTCCACGCAGGTCCCAGGCAGTACTACACAGACTCCGACTGGGGGTGGCGTTTACCCGACACTTCCTCCATCGAATAAAAAGAAGAGACAGCCTTTACTGCCCAGTCTGCGATGTCCAGGAAACTGCAGATCACCTTATCTGTGAATGTGCCATCTACACCGTGGAAAGAGAAGACCTTCACAGAACAATTCAGAGGCTAGATGACCGACCTTTCTCCTGTGACAAATGCTGGACTCGTGGCAGTCCACGGAACATTCAATGAAAGCCACAAAAGCCCTGATACGATTTCTCGAGGACACCCGGTTGATGCAATCCTTGTAAGGAGAGACTGACATTTTGAACAATTCAACCCATCATCCTTTCAGCTCTCTCTTCTCATATTCATTAAGCGCCTCATCCCACCTTTTCATCCCTTAATCCTTTCCCCTGTGCAGAGTAGCCAGCTAGGACAGAAGTCCAGGCTTACCTCTCTGCCTTTCACTCATCACCTTAATAAAAAAATAGTATATAGGAGGCTATGGACTATAGAGAAGGCTATGTCAGAATAGACTCTATACTGGCATAGCCTCCTCTATAGTCCATAGCCTTCTCTATACTATAGAGGAAGCTATGGACAGACACACATTTTTTGTACAATGTTGCTTCTGCTTTTACAATTTAAATCAGCCACTATACAAAATGAAATATTAAAAAAATCACAAGCACTCGATAACTCATTTGGAACGCCTCGGAGCCTTGTCGATTATCTCAGTGTTGGGATAATCGACAAGGTTATGGCCTTGGCATACCCTTGGCATCGGTAAGTTTGCTTACCTTTCGATTCCCACGCCCTAACTTTGCACATCGATTGGCTTCATCGAGGGGTGAAGGAGCGTCCTGTTTGAGCGGCACCTCAGAGCTGCAACATTGAGGCTTTAAGAAGGTGCAGTTGACAAATCAATGCCACCGTGTTAGGCTAATGTTACATCACTAAACTTTTCAAGGAAAAACCTTTCGCAACCTTTGCGAATTGAACGGTTCTCGATAATTTAGGGCACGCAAACATTCCTTTCATGTACAAACTGCCCCCCAAAAAGTTTTAATTTTTTTTCTCCACCGCAAAAGTGAATTACGGATCGCTGAACACTCATTCTTAGCCGAAAGGTAGCCCCAAAGGTCCGAACCAGAAGCTAACGTTTCAGAAAAAAGCGATATTTTATTCAGAAGTGATTTATTTTAAATTTCATTCGCAAAAATGGGGCCCGTTTTCGCCTGTTTTCGGTTTATGGTGTAGTAGGCACCGCTAAAGCGGTGGTGTTTTTCTTATTGCTCGGTGTATGCAAGATACACCAAGGTGATGGCTTTGCTTATTGCGCGCCAGAGGACACCATCATTTATAGAGCGCTCCTATAAGGAGCGGAGCGTGGAAATAAAAGGGTTTTTTTTTGGTTGTGGCCACGAGATGGGCTGGTGTTATTTGGTCGTCGTCCGTTCTGAACGTTCCGAACTATAACACTATACATTCATCGGAGAGCTTAATCTGCCGCCGTTTTCCCATGGAAAATTTCATACAATCACTTTTAACTCTTGAATAAAATATCGCCTTGTGGTGACACCTCGGAATCTGGTTCGGACCTCTAACGCTACATTTTGGCGGAGGACGTGCGCTCGGCGATGCGAATTTACTTTGGAAATAAAAATAAAAAGCTGTAAATTGTTTTGGGGACACCATATATACATAGATAATGACAGCTTAAGATCATGCTTATGGACTCGTGATTAATTCTTCGGCGCTTGTGGCGGCACTTTCTGCCCCGCCACGAGGCGCGGCTGAAACTCGGGCCCTCCGAGAGGTGCGTGCTGGAATGTTTCCACATGGAGTGGCCGTAACTATAGAGTGGGTCGGTGATCTATACTCCTGATGGCACGCTACAGCGGTATTCAGTGAACGCCATATTTGAGTGCACTGTTCACGGCAAGTGCTCCGGACTAGCCACGGTGTAAGATAATACTGTTCAGGTGAGGGCAGCGCACTTCTCGCGCAGTGCAGATAAAGTTCGCTTTTCTCTCTCTCTCTTTCTCTCTCTCACTCTGGTTTCAAGTGACGTCGGCAGATGACTCGTCGACCCATGTGTACGTCAAAGACGCCTCGTGCCGCCTCATGCTCCACACGCGCACAGCTCCAGCGAGGCTGTCGCTCGTGCAGAAAGACCAGGGTGTACCGGGGTGTCATGGCAACGAGATAATTGTTTTCGCTCTCACACAGTTTCGCCGTTTGGCCACCGGCAACACTGTCAGCCGCGGGCACGGTGGCCGCGGAATAATGCAGCCTTTCGGATGCCCGTCAAACGAACACTATCTGATTCCTCGCGCCGCGCGTTCAGCCCCGCCGTGTCCTCACCTAAAGAGTGTATCTTACACCGTGACCGTGGGACTAGCTCACGTGTATAGGCTGCTAAGAACGGCAATTTTGTTGGTGCGACAGGCACGTTGCACAAGAATTGTGCAATTTCGCCTTCAGCGCGCGGACTTAACTGCCCCGGAATGAACTAACGGGTCAGGAATGAAAAGGGTCGCCCGGATATTGCTTTGGTGTCCCGGATTGTACGGTGAAGTAGAACCACTGGCTCGTATTTGTTACAACTGTACACAGGCCGCTCCTATTGGCGACGTGCGCGACCGAAAGCGTCGCTGTGGTCGGCCTTCCACGATTGGCCGAACGCTGACTATGACGTCGGAAAGGGGATTTATCATCGACGGAAATAAGAGAAATGAAAGAACTTTAATTTTGACGGTGTTGGCAGTGTACCTTTGAGAGTGCAATGATTTCAAGCTTCCATCATGCTAATAACAAACACCATCGAACTTGTTGTTTGCAAGCTAATGACGTCACAAGGGGGAACCATAGGAGGGCGCCACCATAACATCTCGCCGCTAATTAGTGGCGAGATGTTTTGGTGGCGCCCTCCTACGGTTCCCTCTTGTGACGTAATTACCTTACGAACAACAAGTTCGATGGTGTTTGTAATTTAGCATGGTGGAACCTTAAAATCATTGCGCTCTGAAACCAACGCTACCAACACCGCCAAAATTGAAGTTCTTCCATTCCTCCTATTTTCCTTCGAAAAGAAATCATTTGCTGACGTCATATTCAGCATTCGGCCAATCGTGGAAGGACGATCACAGTGAGGCTTTTGATCGCGCACGTCGCCAATACCACCAGCAAGCGCACCTGTTAACTGGCCAGGAACTTGAAATAAATGGTCCCGGTTGCATATTGATCTTGGCGGGCCAATTGAAGTCAAAATGCTTCTGGTGGTAATAGATTCGAACAGCAAGTGGATCGACGTATATATGATGCCCTCTGCCACCACTGAAGCCACCATAAGGATGACGATGTTTGCATTCCTTTCTTTCTGCACTTTTCAAATATAGTTGTGAGTGGCGCCTGTTTGTCTGTTTATTCTCATGTCCGTTGTTTCTTGCGCCTTACACCATGATTTCCACCATAAGAAAGCCAGAGATATGTTCAGCAGATTCGGCTCGCCACGTGCGATTGTATCCGACAACGGAAAGCAGTTTGGCGATTTCCTAGAAAAAAAAATCGTATGGAGCATTTACGAAGGGCTCTGTATTCCTCACCATCAAATGAATTGGCAAAGCGGGCGGGCGGAACAGTAAAAGCACAAAACGTTCAACCGGGAACTTGGAAACGAAGTTGGCTAAAGGATTATTTTGTTACCGTAGCACTCCCCTATCGGACGGGACATCACCCGACGAACTCTTACTAGGTTTTCAAGTACGCTCACGCGTTGACACTGCTGTGCCGTCAAGACGAGTGTGGTCGCCTGACTTGCAGGTCCGAAGAATTCGCCCTCATGCTGCCGTGTGGTACAGGAACTTCGGCAAGGTGAAAAATAGTTGCCGTGTGGTACAGAAACTTGGGGCAAGATGAAGAGCAACCAGGGAGCTCGCATGACCGTGGTCACTACTCTCGGAGGAGAAGTCCGTCGTCATTTCGATGAACTACGGCTACGGGACGTCGTTACTGAAATCAGCGAGACCGCCGAGGGGTTACCCACCGCCAGCGGTCCCCGCACCCTCTCCCAGGAGCCCTGCGAATCAGTCGGACCAAGCAGCTGCAGCCTCTGCCAGCAACCCTGCGACCGAGTTGGACAGCGCAGCAACCACCTCAAGCGAACCAAGAGAGAGCGGTATGGCGTTCGAGCTACGGCGATCCACTCCAACTCGGAAGCACATGATCGCCTTCAATTATTTGACGATAATTGTTATCACTCCGGCAGAGGAACCGAAGCATGCAATACTGCTATCAGCTGTTCCTTGTTTCGTTAACTTTGATGTCATCGGCCCGTGGTATCTATATAAATTTCTACGTGTGCCCGATTGAACCGTTCTTACCCTGGTGGTCGGCCTGCTTGATTTGTCTTCGCGGTTCGGCCCGACCGCTAAGGGGCCACGAACTGGCCAAGTGACAACAACTACAATCCTCAAACAGCACTTTAATTGATCGCACTCCTGCCCAAAATGTTTTTCAAGGTCAATTTTGATATATCGTTTTCCACGTTTTCAGTCATACTGCCACGTCATCCATACTGAACGGCGAAGCTGTTCCCACGTGTGCAGGCCCATAAATTGGGCGAAACCCAATTTATTGGCCTGCATAGATAAGCATTGCATCTCAAAAAGCTCAAACGCAGGGAGAATGTCATGCTAGTGGTTGTGATAGAATGCGAAATTTTTGAGATCATCAAGTAAAGTGGACTTAAATATAAAGGATTGTAGTACTATCGAGTTTTGCGCGAGTTGGTTAAGCATTAAAGGCGCCCTGGCGACCTTTTTGAGATCGCCTAAATATGACCAAAACTTACTTTGCGTGGTCTAAGCATCCTAGATATCCATAAATCATAACGATACGCGATCGATTTCCCTATTAAAAAATCAATCACATATCTCAACACAAGGAGGTCATTTCCGGCGATGTGAGGAGCATGTCCCGAAACCAGGACCGCTGCCAGTCAATAGGAAGCGGCTCGTTGCCGATGCAGCCAGGACTGCGATTAAACACCGGGAGCGCGCGCTCGAGAGCTGACGACCGGACACATCACTCCCAGAAAACACACCAAAAATAATATATAAAAAAAACATAGTGCGTTGTTTTTCAGACAATTATTGCAATATTCTGTCCCCTCTCCGCAAAAAGAAAAAACAATATTTTGACTATAGTGATTTGCTTTTATCATCTACAAAACCATATACATTTTGTAATAGCAGCGTTTGCAATCTCAACGAAATGTCGCGTGTTCATTGGTTGCATATCGACCTGGCCGTCAGAAAAATGCTCGTGCCATTGCCAAAGATGACCTCGGAGCGTTCGATCTTTGATTGCTAATTTAATAGGAAAATCTACCACGCATTTTTATGATTCATGAATTTCTAGGATGCTTACAGCCCGCACAGTGAGTTATCGCCGTTATTAGGTGATCTCAAAAACCACCTCAGGGCACGATTCGGAAATTAAAAGAGCGCTAATACGGACAAAGCACTGTGCACTTCTCGTCCTTCGTCCTTCTCCGCGCTGTTTTTAGTTTCTTAATCAAAAGTTAATACAGAGAAACAAGCTTTATAAGACGACTTCCACCAGTCGAATATATGTCAAATAGTGTTAAGGGCACCTGCAGCCTCTATTTCAGCGTTAAATATTTCTTAAGAAGGAAAACAATATATTTTTTATGGTGACGAGTGTTTTTTAATCTAATAAATACTACAGACTAACTTAATGACATTTATTTGTTTGGCGAACACCAGGGCTAGGTGGACGTCGGCTTATAGAAGCTATTGATATATCTATATTTTCTTTCAATTCAGGTTTTCGATCTTTCGTATTCTATCACCATCGCAGCGTCCCATTCTTGCAAATTCTGGGATCTTTTTTTTTTTTGCATAGTTTATTTATTTGAGTTAGAAAACCAGGTTTACATTTTTCTTATGGGCCCGGTATTTAGTACATTCAGACTAAACCTTGAATGCTATCTGGACGAAACTCAGTGGCATTATGCATGTTATCACTATATTTAGTTTCGACGCAGCCACTAATATTCCATCAAACTTTCGTGGCAGAAATTTGCTCAATAAACTAAATTTCGTGTGTTTTTATCCCGTTTTATTGTAAGAAAAAACCGATTTTTTTTAAGTCCGTCCATTCCTAAACCATAGCCTCCTCTATACACAGAAAGCTTGGCACTTCGACAATGGAGCCAAAGAGTGCCCGGTCGCAGATTTTGAGCTCGAGGATCTGGTAGCAGAGAGCATTTCTGGTGTTCAGCGCACAGCTTCTGTAGCGGCGAGGACCCGAAGCATGGTTAGGACCCGAAACAAGCGGTAGCGCGAAGAATGCGAGGCGCATGAGCGGACATTCCGCCGCTCGGGAGAAGTGCGTTTCGGCGTCTCGCCGCAGAGGGGCGCCCGTTACATGCCTCTCCTCTCATCCGTTGTCTGCCGCACTACCTTTTCACTTTTGGCGGCCGCGTCTCCTGGCGATCTGCCAGGCTTTGTCAGTATAGAGGAGGCTATCCGTAAACAGCACGCTGTTTGTGCTCCCTTCGTTGCTTCATAGTGCCGCGTGCGTGGCGGTCTTCGCAACGCACGGGGTTGCTACGCGGATGTACGGGCTTCGAACCCCGCTCGGCGTGGTTTTCATTTTCTTTTCTTTTTATCAATCGACGTTTTTTGGGGACGTTTCAGCCCATTCCCGGCTTCCATTGTGTGTTCTGGTTCTGAAGAATCGCGAACATCCGGCGTGTATAAGAGCAGCGGTTACTCGCTGCTTCGCTTAAGTCGCCCATTCGTCGCCGACGTAAGACGCGCCGTAGCCTACTTCTGCTTGTAGGCACAAGTTGTACTCATAAAAAGTTTATTTCCAGTTCTACATTTGTCAACCGTTTTTATTCGTGACAGTTGCTAACCGAAATACCTCACGTTATAGATGCGACACGACGTAAGCCGTTTAAAACCGGCATCGAATCATGCATGGCAGCAAGAAGAGACAATATTGAAGCGAGCATTGGTACTAAACACGTTTATTAGTTTTTGTAGAAAGGAAGTTGGAAGAACAAATTCGAGGCGTAGCACAGGTGTACCCGATGGACAAACACAATAACACATATAGCTCACTCGCTTCTAGAAGCGCATTGTAAACCATGTTTTTCAGCTGCTGTAGCGAAACATAGCCCCGCGAAAAGCTGTTTCGCTGCTGAGTATTCTTATTGATGCTAGGGGTCTGTTGGCACAGGCTAGCAGAATCGTAAATCGGATGACCGCGCTGTCCTTTGTTCGCACAGGACCTTCGTGCGACACGCCGTGTTGCATGGCTCCTCCAGGGGTTCTGCTTGCTGTAGTACCTGCAACACGAGGGAGAAGGAGTGAACTCGAGTTAAGAATTGAAGGTCAATGCATGCCCAGTACGTTTGGTCACGTGATCCTTGTTTTCATGCGACTACGCCCTGACGACGTGCAACACTGTCGTCCCTTGGTGTTCGTAGGCAGGCGTGTCGGCCGTTTCTTCGCACCGAAACTTAGCATTGATATTCTTTGACCCAATTTTCCTTGGGCCATTTTTGTGTCGTGCGCTGGATTAGGAGTTTGGAGTTCGATCAGTTTATGTGTGAGTAGACACATTTAGCAAGAGCTTTTCGGTGAGAAGAGAAGCGCGCTTCGGGATCGTTTCACCCGCTTTCGCTAAGACCTACAGTTTACTGTTTACGACAAAATAATCTCGTCTGCTTCCTTTTAACCGTCAGTAATATAGCTCGCTACGAGTAAATATAATGTAGTTATCTATTAGAGTCCCTTTTGACTTCACGCAGCAATTGTTTCGTACCTATATCACGTTGTAATAAACTTCTTTTTGCGTTTAAATGATGTTGTTTTGTGTTTAATTGAAAAAAGGCTCTTGTGACCCTTTTTGTTTGGCCTGTTCGCATTGTATGTGAAAATAAATGGGACTTTAAAGCTTTTGACGCGATGAAGGTATCTCAAACTGAAGCTTTAAAGTTTTACGGCAAAATACTAGACTGTTGTCGCCAGACTCATGACATATAGTTTCTCTAGGTTTTTCGACATCGTCGCGCTGAGCTCCTTGCTTGATAGATAACGTCCTAATAATGACTTCGCATCGCTTTTATTAACTTGTTGGGGAGTTCATTGCTGCGCGAGAAGCAAACAGTCGTAATAGCGAACCGTATGCAGTCCCAGTTACCGGTGCTGCGGCATTTATGAAATGACACTAGCTCGTGCATAGCTTCATCTGATCTCCCTTCAAAGTAAGAGTGAACTGTACCCCGCTTCACACCTTGTGTGCAACGCTGTAAAGGCTACTACATCGAGCGCGTGCATATGAAACAGTAAATGAAAACACACTCGCGTCAACATGTTTGTCAGCGTCGTACTCAAACAAATTAAACGGTGGACGGTGGGTACCTGGGCGCCCGCATCTTTGAACACATGCTTCTTTACTCACTCCTTCACGGTTGCCGCAGAAAATCAAGGGCTTTTCGGAGATGCTCATATAAGTGTTCTTGTGTATGCCGTCTCACTTTCCAATATAACAAATACATACGTGCTGAGCTGTGAAGGAGGCTCACCCGGCTGTTGATTTGTGGGCATTTGATGTCGGATGGAAAGACAAGAAGTGACCTAACTCAGAAGCGAGGTGAAGGTGTTCTGCCTGTCTTTCATATCTCGCGCTCTGCAGCGACTTGTTCTATGCAGCACGAAGCAATATGGCGGACGGCGAGACATGAAAGGCATGAAAAGTGTAGTTTTCTAAATGCCCGCTGACCGCCGGCCGTTTTTGTTTCTTTTTCAGCTGTAAGAAAATAAAGTACAATTTCAGCGTACGTTAAGTACGCATAAAGTATAATTCTAGTATACATTTAGGTATGTAGTGCCCTCCAAGGAGGTGTCTTTAAGGTTGTAATAAATAACTGAACAAAGGAAAATAATAAAATTGTGCTTTCAGTATGTTTATATCTACTAAATGTGTACTTTTGGTTTATAAACAAATGCACTTGTAGTATGCTTCTCGCGTACTAGTAGTGTACTGAGACCGACGTTTATCCATTGTGCGTGGAATCAGAACGACTTGCTCGCGCTAGGGAGCTATCACAGGGCAAATATATAAGGATAAGGAATAACATCAGCGCCACCACTTTAACAACAGTAGCGAGCGCCTGGCAGTCCCTATACAACACCTCTCCTTTTAATTACATGGCCGCACCAACATCAGCCTTTTCAAAAGTTAAGTACAAGCTTCGGATCTATTAGGCGGACGCCGTACTCGCGACAGACAACGTTTTTTAGTGACAGATGGGCCTGAAGAGGGGCACGGACGCCTGCTGCCGGATGGTGGAAGGGTGGAGTAGACTTGGCTCTTGTACCACGTTCTGGACGTTTTGTTCGCTTGGCGGATAGATCAGGAATCCCTAACCGTCGTCCATGTCCGAAGATACTGGTTCTACCGTCGGCCCTGTTTAGCTTTGGAGATGGTCGAGGTGCCGACGCCAGATAAACTTGCCCCGAGGTGTGGTAACCTGGGCTTGGTGCGAGACTCGACCCGTCTTCTTGAGGACGGTACCACGTAGCCACTTCGACGAACTCCTGTAATTTCTCACTAGGAAATTGCCACTAGGGTATAGACCTTCTGCGTGCTTTGCGTGAACTGCTTGTGTATCACTTTTCCCTCCACTCAAGGCTTGACTATGACCAATTGGGTGCGCAATCTTTTCCCCATCAGTAGGTGTGCTGGAGTTTCTCCTGTTCTGGAATCTGGAGTATTGCTGTACGACAACAAAAGCGTTGCAATGCTTCTTCCAGAGACTAATAAGCAGATGTCTTGTGTAATGCAGACTTTGGGGCTTGCACAAACCGTTCTGCCACGCCGCTGGTGCTCGGGTGGTACGTGGCACTCACTACAAGTCGGACCCCGTTGTTCCTCGTGAGCACCTTAAATTCATCGGACCTCAATTGTGGTTCGTTGTCTCAAACGACGGTTTCTGCAATTCTGAACCTGCAGAAACGTTCACGTAGACAATTTACAGCGCGCTCTGTCGTTGTGCTCTGCATAATGAACACCTCTGGCCACTTTGAGTGTGCATCCACCACGACTGGGAACATGGTTTCGCGGAAAAGGGCCGCAAGCTCCAAGTGTAGCCGTCTCCACGGTATTGTTGGCCATGTCCAAGTGGGTCGATGGGCTTTGCATGGGTCATTTTGTTGTTCTCGGCATGCTTCGTGGTTTCGCACATTTCTTTCAAGGTCTGCACCAATCAATGCCCATCAAACAGAGCGCCGAGCCAGCTCCTTACTTCGTACAACGCCGGGATGGCTTTGATGGAGTTCGTCGAGCAAGGGCTCTTGCAGCTTAGGCGGAACAATGACCCTCATGCCGTACGTTAGGCACCCTCCATGTAAACTGATCTGCATGCGCATGTAAAGGAACGGCCTTAATAGACCGATTTCACTAGGCGTTCGGCGCATGCGTGACGCCCCCATAACTTTGCATCACTGTACTTTTGCTCACAGGCGGGAGGCGGCCATCCATGCGTGGGCTCGGGCCGTCTTGTGCTCCACACGCGCCGAGCTCCAGCGGAGTTGTCGCTCGTGCAGAAACACTAAAGATCCCTGGATGCATTGCAGCAGCGGTGGCGTAGAGAAACTGGCTGGTGAGATCGGTCTATTGTTTTTGCACGTGCACTTTTTGTCGAATGCACTTCAGTTGCTATACTTCTTTTCGCCTAGACGCAGCCGAACACACGAGCTAATGGGACCAATCAGACAGCGTCAAAATTGCACCATCATGTTTTCATGTTCTTTGTCATAGCCTCCTCTATACTCACAAAGTCTGGCAGTTCGACGACGAAGCCATAAAGTGCCCGGTCGCAGATTTGGAGCGCGAGGATCTGGTAGAACAGAGCATCCAAGAGCCATTTCTCGGAGAACCTGGACGTCAGCGCACAGCTTTTGCAGCGGCGAGGACCCGAAACACACTTGTTCGCTCGGGAGAAGTGTGTTTCGGCGTCTCGACGCAGCGGGGCGCCAGTCATGTGGCCTCTCCTCTCATCCGTTGTCTGCCGCTCCACCTTTTCCAGTTCGGCGGCCGCTTCTCGTGGCGATCTGCCAGTCTCTGTCAGTATGTAGGAGGCTATGTCTTTGTACATTATGTTTCTGTATGTGTTCTCTCATTGCTGAACCAAAAATAAACAAAAAAGGTCCAGTTACTTGCGCTTTTGACGCCGGTTAATTGGATCCATTAACTCGTAGCGTCGGTTGTGTCTGGACTTAAGCCAAAATGAAGTATAGTACCGCTTTTTCTACTTGTATTTATATATTTTCTTCGTCCGCGTTTACTGAGATGTTCATCGCCATCATGGACAACGTTTACCTACTGTCCGAATTTTCGACCCTAGTAATGTTACACGAAGCCCCCGAATCTGCGCAATCTTTGAGTCGCAGAGCTAGGCTGGGTGAAGTTCCGAATTCCGCACTTGCTCTGCACGTTTCCGTGTGCTAAGTTCGACTCGTGCCGACTTGGCAAGTTCTCTGGGATCACTGACCGGTAGAAGCGGTCGAAGAGGAGGTCGTCGTCCTGCATCTTCCCGAGAACCCTGTCCCACTCCTGTGGCTGCAGCGAGGACATGCCGTAGGCGCTCTTGGCCGAGTACTCCGCTTTCCAGACGGGCTGGGCCTCGGGGCTGGCGTTGGCCTCCGTCAGGTTCATGATGTACGTTTCGTGGTCCAGCACCGTCTGCGGGAAAGTCTCGGTTAAGCGCTGCTTTCCCACTCAACGCTTACGCACTCGGTGAACTGGCCGTTTATTGTTCTCTATATGTCTGCGCTATAGGGATAGCTTAGAGTTTAGCGTTGAATGTACGCGAAGCCTATCTAATTTTAGAGAAACGTTTGCGGTATAAAACGTGTTATTAACAATAATTGCGCATCGCAGCCACAAGGAACCATGCATACACTGCGAGTTCAAGAGACGAGAGTTGCTCTATTTATTCCTAAAATTGCCGCCTGAGACATTCCATGCACTGTAGGGCTGTGAGATAGGTAGGTTATTTTATTATTTTTAATATAAGCTTTTTTACAATAAAGTTCGGTAATATAGACACTTTAGGTTTCACCCTTTCCCAGTTGCACAAAAAAACAGTGACTGAAACCAGCGATGTTGCTTGCTTTTGTGAACCGCAGTGTGATTCTATACGTAATGCCAGAGTCGCTTCAATGTGGAAGGAATACAGATGAACCGTGAGTTTATTCGAGGTAGATAAACGACTATTAGTACGCCGAATCGTCACAAATATAAACACACAAAAAACACTAACAAATACTACGCAAAAGCTGTACTCACAATGTCTGTAGATCAGTCGCAAAAATCGCAAAAGGCCTCGTGACCGAACCGCCCATTGCATTATGGTAGCATCATGTACGCTCGTCATGGCTCCCGCAACGTGTACCACGTGCACCGAAGAGGCCGAGAAAAGAGCGAATAGCTCAGTTGTACACTAAAGTGCCTGCGCGTCTACTTCACCCGTAAAACTCTCGAAGAGCCAATCTCGCGATCTACGAAATCAGCTCAGCCAATGAGGCGAAACATCTGTTTAGACCTCAAAATTAAATCTGTGCTGTGGCATTACGCAATGCAAAGCGTCATGCTTGCATTGCGTAATGCCACAGCGCAGACTTCATTTTTAGGTTCAAGCGGATGTTCGGCGTCATCATTAGCTGAGCTGATTTCGTTGCAGAGAGTTTGGCTCTTTGAGTGTTTTGCGGGTAAGTAGACGCGCAGGCATTTCTTAGAGTGTACCCTGCCTTCGCCTTCCCGCCTGCGTGCTGATTTCAGCAGATACAGCTGGTTATATAGGGTGAGCTCCCGTCAATTTCTTTGGTGGCATGTACGATGCTGCACGACCGTGCGAGAGGCTTGTAAGACAACTTGTACTTACCCACGTGCTGTTGGGATAGTTTCCATCGATAGTGTACACGCGGAAGGCTGGATGCCCCGAATTGAACGTGGTGACGCTGGGTGCCAGGTAGGCCACGCCCATCGCCCGCTTGGCGTCTGTCGGATCGTAAAACAGCTCGAGTTCGTCCATGTGTGTGCCCGAAGAACTGGCCGCGGACGGTGTCCTCGAACCTGTGGTACGAATAACAACAAAGTTTATTAAAAATTCGCATAAACATTTTTTTTCGGGCCACCAAAAAATCAGTTGTACTCCTGGGCAGAACCCGGTATTCAGCAGAAGCAATAACCAGTTGTCAGCTCGACAAATAAGAAAAAAATATAATAAATAT
>JAZHYW010068054.1:0-12963 GCA_037355805.1 Ixodes ricinus
CGGATAAGGCGCCGTATCCTTTCGTATCTTGTGCTCTCTCACATTGCGCCATCTGTCGGCAGTACACGCTGCCGGCGAATTGCGCATCACCATGGCGTTGTCTGGGAATAATGCCGTAGATTGCTCGAAAACGGATGCTGGTGTTTTCTTTTGAACAAGTTAGGTTCACCCATGAATATTTTCGCTTTAAATTTACACCATTTAACCGGACCTATGTACTAAATTGCAGCGCAATATGTTAAGAAATGGATTTTGTCTTACAGTCTAGAGTGGGTTCGACGCATTAGTGTACACGCTGTAGTGTGAAAATGTATATTTATTTAATTTATCATAAATGTATGTCATAACTGGTCATTAGAATCCTTCGTGTAGAAGTGTATAGGTGATTGCGTCATCCACTTGGTCAATAGTTTACTTTTCACTTTCCAGACGCACCCAAATGTCGTAGAGATAACCTTTGATGCTTGAATTCGGAAGCAACAAGACCTGTCTACCAAATTCATTACAAATGCTTTCCTGCAGGTGGCTGCTGTTGAATTCCACAGATCCTGCCGACGAACTTTTGTGGCTCGTCGAACAGCTCCAGGAGTCGGAGATCCAAGGAGAGAAGGTGCCGGCCCAAAAGTTTCAAATGCCATGAAATACGAGGCGATCTTAGTATGAACCGGGAGCCTTTATCCACAATTACGCTAGATGTGATGGATACTATGCTAAAAAAGACAGACCTAGATGATAAAGATGTCCGTAATTATAGTGGGCACCCGGTGACACCTATGCAAATATTATTTTATCGTGCAGTTTTAACCATATTTTATACCGTCTTCCTCACACGCGGCATGAGGCGGTTAATTATGCAATCTAGACCTTGTTCTGTATAGCATGAAGTGTGCGGAAAGACGGTGGCGCAACAATGCGGCTCCTAGCAATGTCATAATGCGTGCGTATTGTGTGTGGCAGCGGAATGACAGCAAGGATTGCTCAGTTGTCTCTAATCTATGTCAGCTTACCTGAACGTCCCGCTACGCAAAATGTTGGGGAGCACGGTCGGCGATAACTTCTTTACATTATAAATGGAAATTTAAAAAAAAATGTTTTCATGCGCTGATGAAAACAGCCGCTATCATCCCATTTTCATTAGGCCGAGTTTAATCCGCCAGCGAGTGAAATGCAATCTGTTAAAATGAGGAGCGACAAATAATTCTCATGGAGCTTTTATCAATTACTGAAACTGATGAATGTCGTCCTGTAGTAGTCGCCATATGTCATCGAACGCACGAACACTTCGTAGGTACAGATACACAAAAAACCTGGCGTTAACTTACCGCCGTTGCCAGTTACACTGCGAAGACACTACCAAATCCGAGCTTCAAGCAAGTCCTGCGGGTTCAATCAATTGAGGACACAAACATTGCAACGCTGGACGTTAGTAGGTTTACCAATATCAAAGAACGAAATATTTACTTCGACGTGAGATCGAGAAAAAAGGACGCGGCAAGATACGGATGGGGCGGTCGCATTGGAAAGTGAAAGACCAGACGCCGCGTCCGAGCACAACGTGACGCTCAAGCCGCCATTGTTATGCGTCACCAACTTGCTGCCAATGCGGAGCGCCGCGCACTTTTTTGGTGTCGCATGCTGTCAATGGACATCCTGGAAGGAAATTAGATTGCACTAGATTGAACAAGCTGCCAAAGTTATGTGCTCGCACTTGTGGTCGTATTCCCCCATGACCCGGAGGAACAGCAAGTAAGTGAAGTCGCGAGTTCTCACTCGTCGGAAAATGGTAACCAACAGGAAGTGGCGTGATCTAACCAGAAAGCAACTTGCCGATTTTCACACGCTGCGGCTTCTCCAGCCGGAAGTCCTACCACCGCGCTTCGCGAACGGGTTTTGGCTTCCGGCAAGAAGGCAGAAAACGTTGTCGGTTTGTTTTTTACGACGACATTCGTGAGACGAAGACCAGCCACACATTACAGACAAAGCTCGAGGGCGAGTTTATGGCTTGGGGCTCTACAGAGAGATTTAATGGCATGGACAAATCAATTGATACGGACGGATGTGACACCCCAAACAAGGATAATTCCCATTTCGCCAAGGACGGCATTTCTCTTTTAAAAAAATCAAGTGTATGACGCCTTTTTTGAAAATTTATTTAAAAAAAAAGTTGCTTTTGGGAGCAAAGGGGGGGGGGGAGGGGCAGTCGCGCCCTCCACTTACCTCCCCCCCCCCTTCTTTCGTCCCTTGAGAAGTCCGGAGCAACACCTCTAGGTTTTGCAAATAATACAGCCAGGTGTTTTCTGATAATTCCGAGAAATTCCGAAAAATACTCGCTGGTCAAAATATTGCGGTGTCGGATTTATCGGAAAAAAAAAGAAAGGCTCGAGGCACACCTAAGCACTTCCTATGAGTTGTGAATGCGAAAGCACGCACGCCGTTGTTCGCCCCTTCTTTAATCTGCGGCGTACAACGCGCTGACCTTGGGCGTGGAACGGTGGAGCCGCTGCCTCGCGGACAAGCAGCGCCATCGGGTGAGCGATCGTACAGACAGTCGTGTGCTTTGCGGCGCGAGGAAGGAACAGACAGCAACGTTGTTCCCAGCAGAACGAACCCCTTGGTTTATTCCATACGCCGTATATATCGCCACGCGCCGTACAACCGATAAGAGGCGAGCGACCGCAGTGCCGACAGGGATTCTAGATTTGGTCAGAGCTTAACTCTCAGCACCAGCGCGCGATGGAGCAGGAAGCGAAAACTTTCGACTGATTGAACAGGGAATACGTTTTTACTAGGGTGTTTTGCACGTATCTCTGGAGAATGGTAATTTATGCCTGTAAGTTTTGCCGCTCTGCAAGTGAGCCCGACTAATAAATGAAGCACCATACACCTTGCTGAGTACCGAAATTCGAATTGGCGCAATCAGCTAGAAAGCTTGTCTCCAGACAAGTAAGTGCGTTTAATTAACTCATTAGAACTACTTCTGACAAATTAGTTCAAGACGATACAATATAAACACAGCTTTTATTGTGTCGTCTATATAAAATTATTGTTTCAGTTCATTTGCCTTTTACTTTCCTCTACATAGACAAATGACATATAGAGGGTATTTATTTGATTTCGAACAGACTAAAAATGAAATATGGAGGTGAGAGTCAGGGTGCCTAGAGTGTTGAGGCGCCCTAAGTCAGAAGAGTCTTGCCTTTCTCATGATCGCTGGACATTAGACGAGGGGATAATTGTCACAGTGACTTGGCGAATTCACTAAAATCACTAAATTAACTTTTTAATTATTGATTTAGGGGCCATAATAAAATTTCAATATTGACGGCAATTATAATTACAGACCAAAGAAATTAAAAAAATATTTGCGAAAATTTAATGGTATTTGAGATATCAATCGATACATATTCAAGTTTTTTCGCCTGATATAAAAACTGTGATCAAGAGTAGCGTTGCAAGCCCCAATGGCGCATGGAAGACTGACGTCGTCATCGAAATCATGTCGTCGCTATCGGCGCAGCCTGCCCTTAGTGGGTGCGCCGACGATGCACGCGTGAGACGTGACCTAAATAACTACGTCACGTTTCCAAGCGTCATTGTGGGCAGGGCTAGATGCGCTCTCTTTGTGCGAAAGTTTTAAATGAAGCGACAAAACGCGAAAATTCATAGATTTTATCTAGAAACTCTTACATATATGTTTTTTTTAAATTGGTTTAAACTCTAATAGTGGTTGCCGTGAATATTGAATATTCCAACATAAATCCCAAAACCAATAATTACAAAATAATACGCAAGTTTTAGTTAACTAGTCAACTTAGCTTGACGATTTTTCCTCCCCTAGTGTCCGCTGAGCCTGATAAATACATGGTAAAGACAGAACTTGTCTCTCTCTAACTTTAAAAAATCTGTTCAAATTAAACGAAAACACCTCACGCCTGTACCCTCTTTGAATTTTTTAGGCCTACGCAGGAAAGCTCCGACAAATTCCGAATTCGAGGTAGAAAATAAAACCCGAAACATACCCTTCAAATTTTCTCAAAAAGCGAACTCCCAAAATGCAGAACCACAATATGGCTGAGATGTTTTTTCATTTTTTTTCACTTGTTGGTGTTTCTCAGTACTCAATTCAATGAGTGCATCAGAATTTGCCTCCTGAATTCCGTTTGCATGGATGAAACCCCTAACAGGTTAATGATCTGTTGAAACTTTATTTCTGGCAAGTGGGCGTTATATTTTGTTAAAAATATAAAATATCGCCCCCTGATTCCGATCACTCATGCAAAAATATTCACAAGACTAAATTTGCTTACAAAAACATCAGAACCTAAGTTTGTTCAATTTATTTCATGTATGAATGCTACTCATATTTTTAAACCAAAGATGTTGAAGGTGCCTCATCAGAAACGATATAAAAGAAAGTCGAAAAAAGCTTATATGAAACAAATACCTACACTTGTTTACAAACTGTGAATCTTTAATTTTAATATTTCGTGGCTTCTCAATCGGTTAGGATGCATTAGTATAGCCTAGTTGGCATCAATAAAACCTATATTTTCGAGGGTAGCAGCGATCTTATAATATGCGCTTATGAAATGCAGTTTGTAAGCAGCAGTTATATACAGTGTATAGCACATTCAGAGACTTACTGTTCGTAAGGCTAGGAATAGTTTGACTAAGCCCTATGATGCGGAAGGAAAAAAATAATTGATGCTTATCTTTGAGTGCCATAACCTCTTGTGCAATGTGCAGGTTCATATCATCGGTCACATCCCACCTGGAATTGGCGACTGCCTTCAAGTCTGGAGCGAAAACTACCACAGAATAATTTCAAGGTAAGCGTGGTCGTTTATTTATTTGATGTGTAGCCTGTATCGCAAAGAAAAAAGCACTGAGCTGCGCTTCGACATCGCTTACCGAAAACTACAGTGAACTGTGCTACGACCCTTGATAAAATTTGAGACTTTGCGTTTCTCGAAATTTCCGCCAACCATTTCTGCGCAACGTGCGAAACACGCACCAGGAGCGAGTGCCCCGACGCCTTTGCTTCTAAGGGCACCGCTGATTTCACTGCTGCTACAGTGCTGCTACACGGTGAGATTAGGGTGTCTTGCTAGAACGTGTTCAAGCGCTGTAGGAGGGATGATGTCGCAGCGACTCCAGCGAGCTCCGGTGGGAGAGAGAAATGACAGCCACATATGAAGACTGCAAAGAAATAGCGCCTTTTCATTCTAGCCCGGACGTGGCTATTTTAATTCCCCGTTTGATCGTCATGCATTCCGAATTTGATGTGGAAATTTTTGTTGTGCTGCAAGGTGGACTCGTACAGTCGCCGGCCATATGAGCTCCCCGGCCGAACGCCGACCGGAGCAGCGAAAATCCCGCATGCGGCGCGTCGAGCGCTGCCGCGTTCTGGGAGCCGGGCTATTGGGACCAAACCATTCCGTTATCGAAGGGGTGGACGCAGGAAGTTTGATAGCAATCCACGTTTCGGAACGTGAATCTGAAGCGCGGCCGATTACAATCCCACTTCCGGTTGTAGGTAAACGCAGACGGCTTATCGAAATTCTTTACTGCATAATATCTCTGACGTGTTATATGCTACTTTTTTTATTTGCAAAACCGGTTAGTCATTTTGAAAGTTTCCTACCTGAGGATTAATCCTACGCACGAGTTTTCTTACAATCTTTCTTAAACCTAAACTACACAATGACAAGCGATTTTGAAATAATTTATTAAATCTATACGGATATGCTATAGATAACGAAAAAAATATAATTTTTGTCGGAGCAGAATAAAGGTTTAGGCGCTTTTTATAAACCCGTTTTGTCGAGGAGACTCTACTGTTCTGGGCTCAGTAGCGTGTTGCTTCGCCAAGAGTTCTGAGGACGTCTCGCAGGCGTTTGGGTAGAGAGTCATATAAAGTTGGGCACAGCTCTGGGCTCTCTCTCAGCTTGTCCCATTCTTCGCGGACGGCCTCCCAAAGTTCCTCTTGAGAAGCGTGGTGCAGCTGACGCCTCGAGAGATTCTTCTTCATAATTCCCCAGACGTTTTCAATTATGTTTAAGTCCGGGGACTTGGCGGGCCACGGAAGCTGGGAAATACACAAATCCTCGAGCGTCTCCTTGACATGTCTCGACGTGTGCACTGGGCAGTTGTCCTGCTGCAAAATGAAGAGTCCGTCCGGAAATGGCCCATCCAAAAGAAATGGCAGCATGTCGTGACCTATGATTTCGCCATATTTCTCTGCAGTCAACCTGCCGTCAATTTTGACCAGTGGGCCAAGTCCCTGGCAAGTGACGGCGCCCCAAACATTGACAGAGGAGCGCCCGCTCCGTTCGACCGGCAGCGTGTATTCGGCGTCGTGGCTGTGAAGTAAAGGACATAGCAATTAGCAGCAATAATATTGTCCCATACTTATCAAAAACAGTAAAAAAAACCCATTAAACTCCACCGTAACTCAAACATGTTTGATCGTTGCGTTGTTAGCGTCTTTCATGCTTTAATATGGAAACTTAAGGCACGTGAAATAATGGTTTCACGAATTTAGACGTTTTAGATCCACTTAAGAACTGATAAGAACAATGTCGCAATAATATTTGTTCACTTACAGCGGCTCACACTAATGACCAACATTTTTATGGTTTCTGTTTAGTTCAGTCTCTTATATGATCGGGTATATTCTTAGGATATTATGGTAACGAGATCTCACCGCCTGAAGTCTGGCCGCCAAACATGTCGTTGCTGGTCCCATACAGTGCAAAAGGTGCACTCGTCGGTGAACACGACCATCTTCCAATGATCCAGTGTCCATGTGGAATGCTCCCGAGCAAACTCAAGACGCAGTTGCTTGTGCCTATACGTCAGAAATGGTTTCTGGCGTGCCACGCGCGAACGAAGTCCAGCTTGTCGGAGTCGTCTTCTTATGGTTTTTTCGCTCACCCGAAGTCCGAGCTCCTGCTGTATCTCCTTAATTGTAATTGTGGGTTTGTCAACCACCGCTGCAATTATCCAGTGATCCTCATCCGGAGTTGTAGATGATGGCCGACGTGCGTGCGGTGCATCGTGAATACGGCCTTCGTCGCGGAAAGCGCGGACTATCCGAGTGACGGATTTTACATCGCATCCAACTCTCGAAGCAATGTCTTGCCTGCTTTGTCCTATTTCAGCAAGCGCGATTATTTTATGTCTTGTCTCCAGCGGAATACGTGACATAGCACTGCAACTTTGTGGCAACCGGAATAATGCTTTCGCCTTTTATACCCCAACACACGTCTAAAATAGGCTTTTCACACGGAACGTGAATCATAAGCGACCAATAGGGTTGCACCTTTTATTTAAGTTCTTTGTGAATCATCTCGATGATCAGAGCCACCCGTGCTTATCTGTGTCCATGACACCAAAATAGCATGACGATATTCAGATGCACAGAGGTGTGTAAAATCTAGCCGAAGTGACATGGTCTTTTGTGTTTATAACAAAAAATCAAGAAACCAAATGTTTGTTCCTAGAGGGAACAAGTTGCATGATCTAAGAAAATTAAATGAAAACATTTAATGCGGTAGGCACGATAATTATTTTTATGCACATCGGGGTTACCAAATTATTTTATATTAATCCCAATTATTACCGCTTCCCCCTTCTTCCGTATCAATCCGATCATGACCGTCACGTGCTGCTGTTGCGAGACATTCTCTACACGATGACTTTGCAGATGGCTTCCTGTTCGGCCACTCCCCCCCCCCGCTTGCCGAGGGATCATTGTTGTCTCATGCCCGATATAATATCAAACATACGGTTTTCAGATTTGTATGCATCGACCGAAAACTGCTGCTTTATCTACGCCTAAAGACAGCTCCAGTTTATCAGCAGTTTTAACATCATCTCCGAACACTTGGGGCCAACACCCGAAGGCGGCAATTCTAATCGGCCGTGCTTTTGTGATTCACACTTCTAAAGGCTGGAATCCCGATAAAAGCTATACGTCCACCCCTTTGATACCGGAATGGTTTGGTCCCAATAGCCCGGCTCCCAAAACGCGGCAACGCTCGACGCGCCGCGTGCGGGATTTTCGCTGCTCCGGTCGGTGTTCGGTCGGGGGAGCTCATATGGCCGGCGACTGTACAAGTGAAGTCAAAGTGCAGTCGGCGAGGAGTAACAAAACAGCGCCAACCCGGCCTGGCACACGAACGCGCTGCGCAAACGTGAATGGCATGCAGCGTCTTTTTTCGGCGTTTCAAGAAATAAATATGGCCTTTGCGTTCTAGGCACGAGTACGCCACGACGTATGGATTGGATAGAACGGCTGTGCTCGAAGCGCGTGGAGCGAAAGTTTGCGCTGCAGGACTCAGGGATCCTGATGAATCTCCGCCCCTGCCCGTTCCGATCTGTGTGCGGGTGGCCCCTGCAAGTGGTCATCGCATCACTACTGCGTGGCATACGTTAAAGGCCCGGGCTAGCGATTGAAATGAACTCTCTAAATTTGTCATCCACAGCTGAGGCACCAGACGCTTATTAAGGGTGACTAACTTCCTGCTGTCTAAACATACGCAAAACACAAATATTATTATCATCACTTCGGACTGTGGTTCAATCAAGCTCTTTGAACAAGTTCGCGAGTTTGGCGCCAGAGGTTTTTTATGGCGGAAATTTAATCGCGGAGCTTATGAGTTGGCGCTTTGTACTTGTCGGTTATGTCCACACTCAAAACCGAAACAAATCAGGAAATAATTATGTAATAATCAAAGAACAAATTCTTATATGCCATTGACGTGGGAAAGTGGCGCTGCCCGACAAAACACATCTTCGTGACCATCATTAGTTTGTCGAAAGTGAAACTGGTTTTCACGTTACTAGAGGCACTGACTTTTAATATATGGCCTATTTTATATTCCTGGAATATATACGTACAACACCAAAGCAGGGCACTTGCTTTCATGAGCGAGATATCTCGGAGTGCCCACACGGAGTATGCCACTAAGCATCTGTAAGATCATCTGGCATTTTCTACCGTTTACGTAAAGCAGCTGATGTGTGGATGCGTCGCAAGAAGTACCTGGCGCTGGGAGAGTCAATCCTCCGGCATGGTATAACTGGGAATGGGGCATGTTCTAACAAGAAATATACATGCTAGGCAGAATATTTTATAAAATAACTGATGATACAGCGTATGGTAAGAAATAGGATAATAGGATAATAGGCAGATGATAAAATAAGAGCATTAAACATTTTGTCGAAAGGCAACGGCAGTTATACATTTCAGTGAAACATTATTACGATAGTTTATTTGTCCTCCTGCACGAAAAATTCTCGGACAACGGGAACACGTTTTTATGCCAGAACTATTTATAAATTACGGGAGATAGGTTCGCGCGTACTTGGTACCAAATCATTAAAATACGTTTGCCAATGGACTATTTGGAATTCAATACTCAAGGAGGGCAAAACGAAGTTTAAAAAATCAGCAGAACCCATCCTTTGGGAATGATTATCTACGTTAATGCGAATAGCATCAAACGGTGCGGAGTTATGCGCGTTCGTCAGGTGGCCGGCACACTCTAGATACGCCAGCCCACTCTTGAGGCGATTCTAAATTTGTTGACACTTTCACAGCCCTGCGCACGATCTCCGCAGCCCAGCACGTGCGTTTGTGTCACTTAGGAAGGCGAGCAAAGCACGCGCCATACGCACAAACACTCAAAATGGTACCGACCAGACTTTCTGGCGTCTCAGCTAGTCTCAACCAACGGTACTCTAAACGGTTGTTTATATCTTTACCATAGGACGCGCTTTACAGCGCTGTCACAGCTACCGGTGCGCGCGCGTTCCATGCACGAGGGCTCATTCCGCTCTCGTGAGGCTGAGCACGGCCGCTACATCACCCTCTCCCGAGCGCGGGAGAGGGTGAGCTAGCGGCCGTGCTCAGCCTCACGAGAGCGGAATGAGCCCTCGTGCATGGAACGCGCGCGCACCGGTAGCTGTGACAGCGCTGTAAAGCGCGTCCTATGGTAAAGATATAAACAACCGTTTAGAGTGCGTTGAATGACTGCCTTCATAGCTCTGTGGTTAGCGCGTCTGCCTGCTGATCAAAGGGTCAACGGTTCGAATCCCAGCCGGCGCCGGTCTTTTTTATTTATTTATCGACCCGCGGCGTAAGAGGTTAGATAGCCAGATAGATAGATAGATAGATAGATACATAGACGAAAAGTGCGTGAAGTATCCAAAGAATGCTATTCGCATTAAAACGTGGTAGTCTGATAAAGATCGGCAAAATATTTTTTTCTTAGATATTTATTATATTTTTTTTTCCCATTTGTCGAGCTGACAACTGGTTATTGCTTCAGCTGAATACCGAGTTCTGCCCAGGAGTACAACTGATTTTTTGGTGGCCCGAAACAAAAATGTTTATGCGAATTTTTAATAAACTTTGTTGTTATTCGTACCACAGGTTCGAGGACACCGTCCGCGGCCAGTTCTTCGGGCACACACATGGACGAACTCGAGCTGTTTTACGATCCGACAGACGCCAAGCGGGCGATGGGCGTGGCCTACCTGGCACCCAGCGTCACCACGTTCAATTCGGGGCATCCAGCCTTCCGCGTGTACACTATCGATGGAAACTATCCCAACAGCACGTGGGTAAGTACAAGCTGTCTTACAAGCCTCTCGCACGGTCGTGCAGCATCGTACATGCCACCAAAGAAATTGACGGGAGCTCACTCCTATATAACCAGCTGTATCTGCTGAAATCACACGCAGGCTGGAAGGCGAAGGCAGGGCACACTCTAAGAAATGCCTGCGCGTCTACTTACACTGCAAAACACTCAAAGAGCCAAACTCTCTGCAACGAAATCAGCTCAGCTAATGATGACGCCGAACATCCGCTTGAACCTAAAAATGAAGTCTGCGCTGTGGCATTACGCAATGCAAGCATGACGCTTTGCATTGCGTAATGCCACAGCACAGATTAAATCTTGAGGTCTAAACAGATGTTTCGCCTCATTGGCTGAGCTGATTTCTGTAGATCGCAGAGATTGGCTCTTCGAGAGTCTTACGGGTAAGTAGACGCGGCAGGCGCCTAGTGTACCACTGAGCTATTCGCTCTTTTCTCGGCTCTTCGGTGCACGTGGTTACACGTTGCGGGAGCCATGACGAGCGTACATGATGCTACCATAATGCAATGGGCGGTTCGGTCACGAGGCCTTTTGTGATTTTTGCGACTGATCTACAGACATTGTGAGAACAGCTTTATGCGTAGTATTTGTTAGTGTTTTTTTTGTGTTTATATTTGTGACGATTCAGCGTACTAATAGTCGCTTATCTACCTCGAATAAACTCACTGGTTCATCTGTATTCCTTCCACATTGACAAGCGACTCTGGCATTGCAGTATAGAATCACACTGCGGTTCACAAAGCAAGCAACATCGCTGGTTTCAGCCACTGTTTTTTCATGTAACTTGGGAAAGGGTGAAACCTAAAGTGTCTATATTACCGAACTTTATTGTAAAAAAGCTTATATTAAAAATAATAAAATAACCTACTTATCTCACAGCCCTACAGTGCATGGAATGTCTCAGGCGGCAATTTTTGGAATAAATAGAGCAACTCTCGTCTCTTGAACTCGCAGTATATGCATGGTTCCTCGTGGGTGCGATGCGCAATTATTGTTAATAACACGTTTTATACCGCAAACGGCTCTCTAAAATTAGATAGGCTTCGCGTACATTCGACGCTAAACTCTAAGCTATCCCTATAGCGCAGACATATTGATAACAATAAATGGCCAGTTCACCAAGTGCGTAAGCGATTGAGTGGGGAAAGCAGCGCTTAACCGAGACTTTCCCGCAGACGGTGCTGGACCACGAAACGTACATCATGAACCTGACGGAGGCCAACGCCAGCCCCGGAGGCCCAGCCCGTCTGGAAAGCGGAGTACTCGGCCGAAGAGCGCCTACGGCATGTCCTCGCTGCAGCCACAGGATGGGACAGGGTTCTCGGGAAGATGCAGGACGACGACCTCCTCTTCGACCGCTTCTACCGGTCAGTGATCCCAGAGAACTTGCCAAGTCGGCACAGAGTCGAACTTAGCACACGGGAAAGTGCAGAGCAAGTGCGAATTCGGAACTTCACCCAGCCCAGCTCTGCGACTCAACGATTGCGCAGATTCGGGGGTTTCTGTGTAACATCACTAGGGTCGAAAATCTTGGACAGTAGGTAAACGTTGTCCATGATGGCGATGAACATCTCAGTGAACGCGGACGAAGAAAATATATAAATACAAGTAGAAAAAGCGGTACTATATTTCATTTCGGCTTAAGTCCAGACACGACGACACTACGAGTTATCGATCCGATTAACCGGCGTCAAAAGCGCAAGTAACTGACCTTTTTTGTTTATTTTGGTTCACCAATGAGAGAACACATACAGAGAACATAATGTACAAAGCCATAGTTTCCTACATACTGACAGAGACTGCAGATCGCCACGAGAAGCGGCCGCCGAACTGGAAAAGCGTGGAGCGGCAGACAACGGATGAGAGGAGGGCCACATGACTGGCGCCCGTGCAGTCGAGAGCGCCGAAGCACACTTCTCCCGAGCGAACAAGGTGTTTCGGGTCCTCGCCGCTGCAAAAGCTGTGCGCTGACGTCCAGGGTTCTCCGAGAAATGGCTCTTGGATGCTCTGTTCTACCAGATCCTCGCTCTCCAAATCTGCGACCGGGCACTTTATGGCTTCGTCGTCGAACTGCCAGGCTTTGTGAGTATAGAGGAGGCTATGACAAAGAACATAAAAACATGATGGTGCAATTTTGACGCTGTCTGATTGGTCCCATTAGCTCGTGGTTCGGCTGCGTCTCAGGCGAAAAGAAGTATAGCAACCGAAGTGCATTCGACAAAAGTGCGCGCAAAAACAATAGACCGATCTCACCAGCCAGTTTCTCTACGCCACCGCTGCTGCAATGCATCCAGGG
>JAZHYW010068055.1:0-40209 GCA_037355805.1 Ixodes ricinus
GAAAATTTGAAGGGTATGTTTCGGGTTTTATTTTCTACCTTTCGAATTCGGAATTTGTCGGAGCTTTCCTGCGTAGGCCTAAAACAATTCAAGAGTGTACACGGGGTGAGGTGTTTTCGTTTAATTCGAACAGATTTTTTTAAAGTTAGAGAGAGACAAGTTCTGTCTTTACCATGTATTTGTCAGGCTCAGCGGACACTAGGGGAGGAAAAATCGTCAAGCTAAGTTGACTAGTTAACTAAAACTTGCGTATTATTTTGTAATTATTGGTTTTGGGATTGATGTTGGAATATTCAGTATTCACGGCAACCACTATTAGAGTTTAAACCAATTTAAAAAAAACATATATGTAAGAGTTTTCTAGATAAAATCTATGAATTTTCGCGTTTTGTCGCTTCATTTAAAAATTTCGCACCAAGAGAGCGCATCTAGCCCTGCCCACAATGACGCTTGGAAACGTGACGTAGTTATTTAGGTCACGTCTCACGCGTGCATCGTCGGCGCACCCACTAAGGGCAGGCTGCGCCGATAGTGACGACATGATTTCGATGACGACGTCAGTCTTCCATGCGCCATTGGGGGCTTGCAACGCTACTCTTGATCACAGTTTTTATATCAGGCGAAAAAACTTGAATATGTATCGATTGATATCTCAAATACCATTAAATTTTCGCAAATATTTTTTTTTAATTTCTTTGGTCTGTAATTATAATTGCCGTCAATATTGAAATTTTATTATGGCCCCTAAATCAATAATTAAAAAGTTAATTTAGTGATTTTAGTGAATTCGCTAAGTCACTGTGACAATTATCCCCTCGTCTAATGTCCAGCGATCATGAGAAAGGCAAGACTCTTCTGACTTAGGGCGCCTCAACACTCTAGGCACCCTGACTCTCACCCCCATATTTCATTTTTAGTCTGTTCGAAATCAAATAAATACCCTCTATATGTCATTTGTCTATGTAGAGGAAAGTAAAGGCAAATGAACTGAAACAATAATTTTATATAGACGACACAATAAAAGCTGTGTTTATATTGTATCGTCTTAATTAATTTGTCAGAAGTAGTTCTATTGAGTTAATTAAACGCACTTACTTGTCTGGAGACAAGCTTTCTAGCTGATTGCGCCAATTCGAATTTCGGTACTCAGCAAGGTGTATGGTGCTTCATTTATTAGGTCGGGCTCACTTGCGAGCGGCAAAACTTACAGGCATAAATTACCATTCTCCAGAGATACGTGCAAAACACCCTAGTAAAACGTATTTCCTGTTCAATCAGTCGAAAGTTTTCGCTTCCTGCTCCATCGCGCGCTGGTGCTGAGAGTTAAGCTCTGACCAAATCTAGAATCCCTGTCGGCACTGCGGTCGCTCGCCTCTTATCGGTTGTACGCGCGTGGCGATATATACGGCGTATGGAATAAACCAAGGGGTTCGTTCTGGCTGGGAAACAACGTTGCTGTCTGTTCCTTCCTCGCGCCGCAAAGCACACGACTGTCTGTACGATCGCTCACCCGATGGCGCTGCTTGTCCGCGAGGCAGCGGCTCCACCGTTCCACGCCCAAGGTCAGCGCGTTGTACGCCGCAGATTAAAGAAGGGGGCGAACAACGGCGTGCGTGCTTTCGCATTCACAACTCATAGGAAGTGCTTAGGTGTACCTCGAGCCTTTTTTTCTTTTTCGATAAATCCGTCACCGCAATATTTTGACCAGCGAGTATTTTTCGCAATTTCTCGGAATTATCAGAAAACACCTGGCTGTATTATTTGCAAAACCTAGAGGTGTTGCTCCGGACTTCTCAAGGGACGAAAGAAGGGGGGGGGGGAGGTAAGTGGAGAGCGCGACTGCCTCCCTCCCCCCCCCCGCCCTTTAGCTCCCAAAAGCAACTTTTTTTTTAAAAATAAATTTTCAAAAAAGGCGTCATACACTTGATTCTTTAAAAAGAGAAATGCCGTCCTTGGCGAAATGGGAATTATCCTTGTTTGGGGTGTCACATCCGTCCGTATCAATTGATTTGTCCATGCCATTAAATCTCTCTGTAGAGCCCCAAGCCATAAACTCGCCCTCGAGCTTTGTCTGTAATGTGTGGCTGGTCTTCGTCTCACGAATGTCGTCGTAAAAAACAAAACCGACAACGTTTTCTGCCTTCTTGCCGGAAGCCAAAACCCGTTCGCGAAGCGCGGTGGTAGGACTTCCGGCTGGAGAAGCCGCAGCGTGTCAAAATCGGCAAGTTGCTTTCTGGCTAGATCACGTCACTTCCTGTTGGTTACCATTTTCCGACGAGTGAGAACTCGCGACTTCACTTACTTGCTGTTCCTCCGGGTCATGGGGGAATACGACCACAAGTGCGAGCACATAACTTTGGCAGCTTGTTCAATCTAGTGCAATCTAATTTCCATCCAGGATGTCCATTGACAGCATGCGACACCAAAAAAGTGCGCGGCGCTCCGCATTGGCAGCAAGTTGGTGACGCATAACAATGGCGGCTTTGAGCGTCACGTTGTGCTCGGACGCGGCGTCTGGTCTTTCACTTTCCAATGCGACCGGCCCATCCGTATCTTGCCGCGTCCTTTTTTCTCGATCTCACGTCGAAGTAAATATTTCGTTCTTTGATATTGGTAAACCTACTAACGTCCAGCGTTGCAATGTTTGTGTCCTCAATTGATTGAACCCGCAGGACTTGCTTGAAGCTCGGGTTTGGTAGTGTCTTCGCAGTGTAACTGGCAATGGCAGTAAGTTAACGCCAGGTTTTTTGTGTATCTGTACCTACGAAGTGTTTGTGCGTTCGATGACATATTGCGACTACTACAGGACGACATTCATCAGTTTCAGTAATTGATAAAAGCTCCATGAGAATTATTTGTCGCTCCTCATTTTAACAGATTGCATTTCACTCGCTGGCGGATTAAACTCGGCCTCAATGAAAATGGGATGATGGCGGCTGTTTTCTTCAGCGCATGAAAACATTTTTTTTTTAAATTTCCATTTATAATGTAAAAGAAGTTATCGCCGACCGTGCTCCCCAACATTTTGCGCAGCGGGACGTTCAGGTAAGCTGACATAGATTAGAGACAACTGAGCAATCCTTGC
Organism: Ixodes ricinus; assembly: GCA_037355805.1. Taxonomy (NCBI): domain Eukaryota; kingdom Metazoa; phylum Arthropoda; class Arachnida; order Ixodida; family Ixodidae; genus Ixodes; species Ixodes ricinus. The sequence goes on from JAZHYW010068055.1 coordinate 3,086, forward strand.
TGTCATTCCGCTGCCACACACAATACGCAAGCAATATGACATTGCTAGGAGCCACATTGTTGCGCCACCGTCTTTCCGCACACTTCATGCTATATAGAACAAGGTCTAGATTGCATAATTAACCGCCTCATGCCGCGTGTGAGGAAGACGGTATAAAATATGGTTAAAACTGCACGATAAAATAATATTTGCATAGGTGTCACCGGGTGCCCACTATAATTACGGACATCTTTATCATCTAGGTCTGTCTTTTTTAGCGTACTATCCATCACATCTAGCGTAATTGTGGATAAAGGCTCCCGGTTCATACTAAAATCGCCTCCGTATTTCTATGGCATTTGAAACTTTTGGGCCGGCACCTTCTCTCCTTGGATCTCCGACTCCTGGAGCTGTTCGACGAGCCACAAAAGTTCGTCGGCAGGATCTGTGGAATTCAACAGCAGCCACCTGCAGGGAAGCATTTGTAATGAATTAGGTAGACAGGTCTTGTTGCTTCCGAATTCAAGCATCAAAGGTTATCTCTACGACATTTGGGTGCGTCTGGAAAGTGAAAAGGTAAACTATTGACCAAGTGGATGACGCAATCACCTATACACTTCTACACGAAGGATTCTAATGACCAGTTATGAAATACATTTATGATAAATCAAATAAATATACATTTTCACACTACAGCGTGTACACTAATGCGTCGAACCCACTCTAGACTGGAAGACAAAATCCATTTCTTAACATATTGCGCTGCAATTTAGTACATAGGTCCGGTTAAATGGTGTAAATTTAAAGCGAAAATATTCATTTGTGAACCTATACTTGTTCAAAAGAAAACACCAAGCATCCGTTTTCGAGCAATCTACGGCATTATTCCCAGACAACGCCATGGTGATGCGCAACTGCGCCGGCAGCGTGTACTGCCGACAGATGTGCGCAATGTGAGAGAGCACAAGATACGAAAGGATACGGCGCCTTATCCGACCATCTCCCTACGAAAGAATTGGTAGGACCAGGTAGGACCGAAATAGCTAGATACCTGTTTTCCTATATGATGTCATTCAAACGCAGTTATTGCTTTTGGAAAATTTGAATGAAAACATTTTCAGCAGAAATATGTCTGGTTGGGGGAAGTTAACTTTAAAAAAGAAAGTATTTCAACCAAAATGCCAAGAAAGGTTCAGCCCAGCGTTTCAAAACCTGCTCGGTTTTTTTCATCAGGGGTGACTAAATCGCGTGATAGCAGCAGCTTTTATATTCTTTGTTGATAATAACTAGAAATTTACTTCTTTTCTATACAGATTGTTTCTTGTAAATTGCCGTCGTGAGGTGGCGCAATTCATGAACATACATTAATGGCAAAGATCCCGGGAATCTGTTTACGTTTCCCGGCGTGTGCTGGACGGGCCAAGTCCTCACACATTCAGTACACGCCGGGAAACATAAACAGGTCCCTAGGTGCTTTGCCATCCGTGTACGTCCATGGATTGCGCCACCTGACGAGGGAAATTAAAAAGAAACCATCTGTATAAACAATTGAAGAAATTTCGAGTCATAATGAACTAAGAAGAAGATTAAAGCTGCTGCTGCTCCACGCAATTTAGTAAGCTCTGGTGAAGAAATCAAGCAGGTTTTGAAATGTTGGGCTGAACCTTTTTGGTATTTGGTTGGAGTATTGCTTTTTCATACTTTTGCTTTGAAAACTGTGCATGAGACAAACGTGCACCGAACTGAGGAAACTGTCATTATGTCATCATACCAACTGTACCAGCTCACCACCCTTCTGCAGTTAAAGCTTTCGGAAGGTCGTCTGCTAAGCTCATCGCCTGCGCACACTTGACTCCTTCTTATATGAAACAGGTCCATCTTGTTCTCTTCTATTGAATGACGTAAGTTAATCCCTTGATATTTTTAATACAAGCCTCCACCACCTTTCTGGACCTCTGTAGTAAATTACAGCGCGATACATCAAAAAGCCGAGTATTTGCGGACGTCTCAAGTGGGTTGGAACATTTAGTGTGCTCAAACTTACATGTTGTGACCAAACTTAAACCAGATATGTACTGTTACCAGCACGCTGACTTAGATGGGGAGCCGGATGTTTGTGCTTTGTGCAAGAGAAGAAACAAGACACAATTTCTGAAATAATTGAATAACCTACCCGGAGTAATAATCATGGTATCCGATATACCAAATTTATTGACATGTCATGCGTAATTTATTTTTACAAATGTGCAAGATTACTTTATTGCAGTTGCACTTGCGCATTTTGTTCTATTTCTATTTTTCATGTAACTGGTCTCCTACCTGTAAGGCTCGGACAGTAAACTGGCTCGGACAGTAAACAAAACTAGATAACAAACAAAATAACCAAGAAACATCTGAATATATAAATAAATAAATAGAAAGAAATGTCTAAGTTTTACGAGATTGGAGGACTAGAACTTTAAAAGGCCCTTGAAAAGAAAAAGGTTATTTTTTAATCAGTTTAACTGGGACGCAAGTAACAAAAAAAATATTTTTCCGCGAAAACAACAACAACAACAAATACTGCAATATTGACGGCTTGAGACGCGATTTAGTTGGTAGTCACCTCCTTTCCACTTGTTTTCTCTCTCGGTATTTCGGGCGCGTGGAGGAGAAGTGGATCGGCTTCGCCTTCACGTTGAGGTGGAAAGACCGAATGACAATTCCGTGACGTCATGGACTTTGCGCGCAGAAGTTCGAATAAATCTCTCGCCGTCAATATTGCTCTAATAAATTTTTTTCGCGTAAAATTTAATTTTCAACACACGTGTCCCAACCAGACTGTTTAAATATATCTTTTTTCTTTTCAGGGTCCCTTTAAGGACTTGTGCAGTTAAGCTTGCTTCCACACTAAATTACTGACAAAAAAGAAAAACAGCGCCGGTACCCAATAAAGGTGCACCTTTTTGCGTGGAATATTTTGGTCATACATGTAGCCTCGTGATTAAAAGAGTTCAGAATATACTTGATAAATATAAAGGAAATTGACGTATTTCGTGTTTTCTTCTGGTAGCTTTTGAAAAACACGGGTACCAAAACGGGATGTAAGTAGTGCACAAGGTGTCATTCATAAAAACTAAAACCACGAGTGGAAAGAAACGAAACATACCAATTCAGGCTGTTGCAGTAGTTCATGTTCAAAGAAACAATCTTGAGTCCAGGAAAAGCTTTTGTAGCGTAGAAACCACCTCTGAAAGAAGATCACGTTCATTAAAACTTAAACATGCGTACAAGACTAAGTCCGAACAACTACGCCCATTGCAGCGTCGACAAATTATTATAGCGAAAGCATTATCTGTCCCATGGAGAGCGAACCGGCGTTCTCAGTTTTTAAAGCCGCGCCAAACGCCACCTAGATTCTCCTTTCCCTTGGAGCGAAGCCTGTAGTCTGTAGCAGCGATACTTCACGTATCTATAGAAATTAATTTTACGGGAAGTTCGAAAAAAAGGAAGAAGAATGTACTGCCGTAAAAAGTTGTCCGACCATTTGCATGCATTCCCAACAGTCGGCGTGAGCCATTGGCACTCTTTCGCAGTTTGCTCAGACAGGCATTTATTATTGGATACATGGTTTTGCGCAAAAAAAGACGGACACAAGAGAGAGAAACAAACACGAGCGCAACTTACAACTGTATTGAGGAAACCTTTAGAAAACATACAGATATACCGTCAACTTCAATGCGTCCACGCATGCGTCGTGTCACTATCACACGCTCGTCACAGAAACTTATCAAGGAAGCGTTTTTCAGCATTATACAAACTTATCGAGGTATCGCTCACACATAGGTCGCCTTTCTTTTTGATAAAGAAGGCTTCCAACAGCTCACGTGCTTTTTGTCCCTTACTTCCGCCCAAAATTACAGTGTCAGAAAAACGTGGCTCACACTTACAGTTTCTGCAGTGTGCAGGCAAATGTGCCCCGTCATCAGTCTTTAAATTTTGAGCATGCTCCTTGAGACGGTCGTTGGCACACCTTCCCGTTTGCCCCACGTATGTCTTCCCACACGTGAGCGGGATTTCATAGACGACCTCTGTTTTGCAGCCAACAAACGGCCTGGCATGCTTTGTGCTGCATCCTCGCTTCTGTCTGCTTTCTCCAGTAATGCGGGGGCAGAGTTGGCCGAGTTTTGTCGGAGCTGTAAACACAATCGGCGCCCCATGTCTGTTCGCAACCTTCTTGAGGTTATGCGAGAGTTTGTGCACGTAAGGTACCGCTTCCCTTACTTCCGTAATTTTGGGCTGGAAGTAAGGGACAAAAAGCACGTGAAGCTGTTGGAAGCCTTCTTTATCAAAAAGAAAGGCGACCTATGTGTGAGCGATACCTCGATAAGTTTGTATAATGCTGAAAAACGCTTCCTTGATAAGTTTCTGTGACGAGCGTGTGATAGTGACACGACGCATGCGTGGACGCATTGAAGTTGACGGTATATCTGTATGTTTTCTAAAGGTTTCCTCAATACAGTTGTAAGTTGCGCTCGTGTTTGTTTCTCTCTCTTGTGTCCGTCTTTTTTTTGCGCAAAACCATGTATCCAAACGTTCACCAACTCGCCCAACAACAAACTATTTTACAGGAATTTATTAACACCGGTATTAATTCTATCAGCTAGGAATGAGCCCAAGAGCTACCAGCATGGTGCATTCCACCATGCTGGTAGTTTAATTTCAGACGTTTCGTTTATTGAAACAAATGGGAGGTACCGGCGATCGCTCGTTAGCGCGAGATTTGTCGTGCCTTGTGTATAACATTCACTGCTTTCCATACCCCACATTTTCTGATAATCAACCTTATTGGTGATCGTTTTCGCAGTTCTTGCACTCGACCATAAAAAGATTTGATTGTTCCGAAAACCGGCTTTGATGTCCACACTCACTTTCCTGTTCCAAAAATGATCAAGTGCAGAGGGTTATCGTGTTTGGCGTGCTCTGGTCTTATTTCATACAAAGATCCACAGCCACACAGGGCAGAAAACACTGGATTCAAGAGCCGCGCCCGAGTGCCGTTGAAGCTGGTACGGAACACGCGCATGCCCGGAAAATAATATTTGAACCGTTTGGAACTTATCCTAGGTATCTAGCGGCTTACATCGTCGCTAGGAAAGGGTCCCATATAGTGTCTCCCGCAGTTTATGCACATGTGACACAAACTGCAAAGTGAAAATCGCCACTTGCAACTACGCACACAATGCACCCAAGTCGAGCAGCACTGTCTATACTTCGTTTCAGCTTGAATCCAAACGCAACCGACGCTACGAGGTTATGGGACCAATCAAGGAGGACAAAAACGAGGGTCACTAGGCCTTTCGCGTTTTTGATTGGTTCAGAGACGATAGAGCACGTACAGACACATGACGAACACCATAGACATCTGATTAAAGTAGGTGTTAAAAAGCAAACAAGAATATAGATGTTTCTTTCATCTGTCCTCATCTTCTTGGCAGAATGTCGCAGGCCGACAGGAAGGTGTCATGTACTACGACCATCTTTCCAGCAACGTGTTTCTGGAAGGTTGCTCGCTTAAATACAAATACGATAAAATTACCTATTGATTGTTTGATTACAGTATTATGGGGAGAGAGCAACTAGGCCAAAATACGCCAGGTGCATGAACTATTCCAGGAAAGGGTTAAGGAAAAGGCAGAGCTATAGGAGCTGGTGATTTAATAAAGGTATGAACAGGGATCGTGTAAAAGATATGAACAATTTCAGGTAAGAATAAAAATTATAATGAACGTGCAATTACCTGCAATGAAAAGCATGGTAAAAGAGGGGAGTTATATAACAGGTGTATATAGCCAGCTATTTTAATAAATTCGAAGAACCTTACTGAGAGGCACAACAGGTTCATCTCCTAGAGCAAGAACGCGGCATAAAATGAAAGATGGGATCCAAAAACATTAGGTAAACATGCTCGTCATTTTTTACCTAAATACCTGCGGTGCCACAGAATATGCAGGACAGTCAATGTTTTCCCACAATGCTCACAGAGCGGGGCATCCTCGTCAAGAAGCAAATATAGATGCGTTACACATGTGTGTCCAACACGCAAGCGGCACATCAAGACCTCGTGGTAACGGTTTCTCTGGTGGGACCACTCCCATAATCATAAACAAGTTTGATATGTAGTTTATTGTCGATTTCTTTGACCCCAATTCATGAACTGCCAAAGTTCATAAATTGATTTTTTTTATAACTGGTTTAAAATCTTCGTCAGGGGCACAATATAAAGATTTTAGGCCACTATTAACAGAGGCAAGCCAACGTATCTGCTGTTTCATTACCTGAAATACCTCTACACGACTTGGCATTCCAGGATAGTTTTATATCAAGGCCAAGTAGGAGAGCGCGATTCATTTGAACTCGAGCTTGTTATACGAGGCGATTCTTTGTAACGGTAAGAGAGCATACAACATGTGGACAGTAGAGCACTCTGGGAATCAACAAACGAAGTAGCCTTTATCACACGGTTTTCTAAGAGCTGTTCAAGCGCCATCAGAAAAGCGTTAAGCTTAGCAGTGAAAATACTTGCCGCACTGTCCATACGTGTTGCTCTACTAAAGTCTGCTGAATATACTGCAGCACCTATGAAAGACGCGCATTTGGCCCCACCAGTAAAAACTTTTACATAATCTTGATATTTCTCTTGTAACGCGATAAATTACTTCTGAAGAACCTGATGTTTAACTGACTTTGTATTAAATTTTGTGAGCGGGGATAAAATGACCTTCTCCGTAGTCGGACACAAAAGTTTTCTTTTTTTTTTGTACAGTGGTAAGCAAACAGGTTACAAGGCACCATTTAGAAGCTTTTGTTTTTCATTCACGCTTGATATCTTAATGTAAATTGAATGTGCGGATTGCGGGTCGGATACGGGTCCGAGTTTTCGTGTATGTGGTCTGCAGATGCGGGTGATCAAACTGTTGCCGCAAAGGGTTCTAGCGATAACCTTCCATGACCCCTTCCGACTTTGGGCGAATTATGAGCAAACCTAGAATTATTTTCAAACGTTAGAAAATTATAATACACATTCATTTAGCATTTTTATTCGGTGTATCTGTTTTTCTCCCCACATTTCCGTCGTCTTATGCAATTTCTCTAGGTGTTGAACTCAACAAGATGTATGGCTGACAAAGGAGGAACGACAGAGCCCATTGGAGGTAGGAAACTTTGCCAAGGAGGAGACAACTCCCCGGAACTTACAGAAAAAGAATATAAAAAGTTGTTCTGTCCCGCTGAGTACGTTGCGACAGGGGACCAATGTAGCCACGTTTATTTACAACGGCACAGAATATACGGGAGAATAATAGCTTGCGTTGAAATAACAAGTCTTCAAGCCTCGTTGGCCCCAGAGTCGAATCTCCCTCAAGGCTCTCGAGCTTCTTTATTTATAGGCGCGCGAGGGATCCGCCTTTATTTCTAACCAGCCCACACTCAGGCCACGGGCGGATTTATGGGTCAGGCCAGGGAGGGGAGGTCGGCATTCGGCTCGGCGTGTGTGTGTGGGGGGGGGGGGGGGGATAGTGTGCTGAGTTATGACGGTTCGGTCGAAATGTTGCCCAGATATATTTTGTTGACCCAATCTTCGCTATGTCACCAAAATCTAAACTTTTGGCTGGTGTATATCAATGATTTTATTAAAACGAAATTGACCCTAAGGAGCTTAAAGGAGGGGCGGTCGGCCGCCCTCCCCTCCCCCTTCCCCTAAATCCGCCCCTGACTCAGGCCCCTAGGTCACAGGGGTTATGACGTTCGCACCCCAGTTCCCAGCAGCGAGCACTCGCGGCCTACGTGACCGGACACAGCACATCCTGAGTGCGGAAGTGAGCATGCTCCGGTGATTCATGGCAAGGTGCGCTCTAATGTCCTGTCCCACGGTAGAGTGCATGCCCAGATCCAGGTGCATTTTGAGTGCGTACGTCAGCGGGCACTACTCCATGATGGTGTGGTGTGTTGAAGTGTAATATTCCATGCGTAATGAAAGTACAAAAGAACAGAAACAAACGCCGACTGAGTCATGCACGGCTAGTAATACAATACTCCGCGAGAAACGTAACACGGCACCACGTGAGAAACGTCCCCGTCGAAAGACCCATAGAAGAGAGCTCGATCGCTTCAAAGGGGAGCTGACTCGAATAAAATATGTACCCCGCGCCCTTCTGTAGTTTGGAAATCACTCACAATGCGTGCCCAAAAAGCACACACGCATAAAAATATAAACCAGTATAAGTAACGGAGATGGTCCGGTTTAAAATATGGTGGCATAGGTCCGCGGCTGCAGCGCCGACCACACAAGTAAGTGTTATTTATACAAAGGTGCGACTGATATAGCAAAATATTAATTTATAGGAGGGTGCGACTTATTCAGCGGTGCCATGTATAGACTCGAAAATACGGTAATGGTTCATCTCTCAAGTGCGGACGAAGCTCTCAGAGCAAGCCCCCACGACGAGCACTATGGACGACCACAATGCACACAGCGAGTGATGAAAAAGACAACGACAACGGCGTCCACAACGGACCGAAGTAGAGGACAGTGAGGACGTTGCTCGTCTTTAGTCAAGCAGTACCGCGCCTTTGGGGGGGTGTAATGCCACATGCGGAAGTCACTCGCGGATGTCGCGCACGCTGGTAAACCCTGCCAGCTGAAATGTTTGTCTTACCGGTCGTTGCTCGTTTGGGAAATTCGAGATGAGTCTCGGCAGTTATCGAGGGTTTGGGTTTCGAACCTTTTGGATCGTAAAGAGTCTACAAGAGCAGCTCTACACTCCGTGTCACTAGTTCTGTGCAGTGCAGGCGAAGGCAACGCCAGGCAAAGAGAGAAAGCGCGAGCACAAGGAACGCGGGACGGGAGAGGAGGTCAATGGAGGGCGAGGGAGAAAGGGAGAGCACTGGGAACGTTAGAGAGGAGAGGAGGTATCTCTCCTCCTCCAGAGCCTTCCTAGTGCTTGCCCTTTGTCCCCTCGCATGGCGTTGCCTTCGCCTGTACGCACGCAACTATACTCGCTGTCAGCTTTCTGTGGCAATCCCAAGAGAGAAGGAAAGCGCGTGTACAGCGGTTGGTGCACCCTCTCCCCTAGCATTGACTGCATTGCCACAGAAAGCTGACCGCGAGTTATAGTGACACGGAGTATAGCACTGCTTTCAGGTAAGTTGCTCTTCCTCGCCGTCGCTGGGGACACAGTGTACTTTTATATCAGTTACCAGACAAATCCGCCTCACACTAAGCATGTATTTTAACATTTCCAATTGTCTGCCTTTTTTTTTAGATCCAATATCATTTACACGTGTTCAATGTGACGACGAGACGCTGAAAAAGAAAACAGCGTTTGACTAGAGACCAATAATCGAGAGATTATTGCCAATGTATTAAACACTTGCTTTCAGTCCCTGTTCTCCGATAGCACGTTCACTTTTCCTTTTTCCGATGTGAGAGACAGTAGTGTTCGAAACGAGTCACTTAATATGACAGATATTTTTATTTCAGAAGGTATTTCTTTCCTTTTGTTGCAAATCAAAGAGCATAAGTCTACTGGACCCGATAACATTCCAACCCTGTTCTTAAAACGGCACGCTGAGTGAGGTTCAGAATATTTTACGCCTATCTTTAGAGCTCCGTTGTCACAAAGTTCCGTCCCTCCGACTGGCGATGCGCTAAGGTCGTGCCTATTTCTAAAGCTGGCATAAACTCTCTCCGGCCAGTTATGGGCCAATGTCACTGACGAGCACCGGCTGTAAAATAATTGAACACGTTGTCTCAAAGTAATTATACGACTATTTAGAAACCAATAACCTTCTCTACAAGAACCAGCAGGGCTTTAGACAGAAACTTTCAAGAGTTAGTCGGTTAAGTGAGTGCATTTATGACTTTTCAAGATCGTTTGATGCAGGGAAACAAACGGGTGCGCAATATTTCTAGATATTTCAAAAGGTTTTGATCGCGTACCAGATGTTTATCTAATAAATAAACTTAAACTAGTTGGAGTCAGCTCGGAATTGGTTAACTGGATAAGTGCAAACCTAAAGAAAAAGAAAGAGTTTGTTGAAATAAGTAACGTAATATCTAGCGTGCTACCAGTATCATAGAGGGTACCATAGGGCTTTATTTTGGGACCACGTTTATTTTCGATATACATAAATAACATAGCACAAGCCATTGATTTTTTCACGATGCGATTATTTGCAGATGGCTGTCACATTTACACAGATATCAAAACTAAAGAGGATCAAGCTAACTTAGACAGTGCTCTATAGAAAATTGGGTCATGGTGCCAACAATGGGAAACAGCAATAAATTTTGGCAAAACTGTACTTCTAAGGATAAAAAATAAGCAAAATATTCTACCCTATGCAGTTAACGGGTCCCCTTTAGAAGAAGTGAATAGCTACAGACACCTGAGTGGAACAATTTAAAATAATTTAAAATTATAGATTCATGTCGACAATGTCTACTGTTCTGCTAAGCGTACATTAGAATAATTTATAATAAATTTAGGGATGCAACTATGAGCGCCAAGGGGATGGCCTACGAAACAGACATGCGATCAGTATTAGAGTACGCAAATGTAACGTGGGACCCCCACCAGAAAAATCACATTCAGAAAGTGGAGAATGTACAAACGCTTGCAGCCCGGAATATACTTTCGAGACACAAACAAACAGACACTATTACTGCCATGTTAAAAAAAAAGAAAACTAGACCTCTTTCCTCTTTCTGAGCGGTAGAGGAATGATAGACTCAAATACATTTTCATAATGTTTTATGGCCTCTTTAACTTTCACTACACCCAAAGCTTGAAACCCCGAAATACTCGCATTTTAAGAAATAGCCATTTTAAAATGATCCAGCCATTTCGAAGCAGATTCAAATTATTTTACTATTCTTTCTTTCCTAAAACAATAGAGGAATACAACCTTCTTCCGCGGGTAATTGTGAACTCATGTTGCCCTAAAGAGATTTTAAATAACTCTAAGCGCATGTAGAACTAGTTTCTTTTTTGTTACCACTGAGTGGTGCATGTGCATTTTCTAATAATGCTCGACAGTCATCATAATCTTATGAGTATGTGTCTTTGCTTCGCTTTTGTGTTTGCTCTTGCATGAGCGAATGCAACTTGTGCACTATGTATGAGGTGTTTCTCGTTTCCTACTGCTGTTTATCACTGTATATTTGTTTTTCTTTCTCCTGTAACGACTACAAGACGGGTTAAAAGTATCTTGGAATAAATAAATAAATAAGCAAGGTGGGCGTGTGGTGCTACGACCGAGCGCCAAGTGCGAGAACGAGGTTTGTCTCAATTTAATCCCCGCATTAGGTTTCAGACTACTTTGAAATGCGTTTCGACGTAAGCCTAATTCACATGGTGCGATTTCGCTTACGAATCGGCAGCTGCGACTTCGGTCACCGCAGCTTCCCCCAGGCCTTTCTTGTCACACAAGCGACGTCGCAACAGCGAAATCCTATATGAAATCCCACCATGTGAATCAGGCTGCAGTCTGCAGCTAAGCAGCGAAAAAACGCAATCCCGTTTCTTATTGATGCCATTCTGGCCCTTGCAGGCGCGTTTGTGCAGGCGTTTGGCAACGCAATGTGTTCCTGCTCAAAGCCTGTTTTGGGGCCTCCTTAACCTGAAACAAGGTGCCCGTTGCGAATAGGCTATCTTCGATAAATCTTGTTTTCCCAAACGCACGCCTGGCGTATGTTGCCGGTGGGACTGACCGCTTGAGCGTGATGGCCGTGGATTCTGGCAGCCAGTGGCTCCACTGCTCCACCAGAGCGTCGTACAGCCAGGAGATGGACATGTTCCCCTTCACGTCCGGCAGCGGGAAGCTGAGAGAATGACACAATACCGCTCGGGTGAGGACACTGACTACAACGTTCTCAGATGGATGCAAAGTAAATGTATCTTAGAAAGAGGAGGTAGCTTCAAAGCACCAAAGCACTCGGTATTTTTAACACGAAATGTGTGTATGGGGTGGATTTCATATAAAATACGTCACTCCCGAGTATGACCAAAAAGCTTCACACGCAGGCGAAAGAATCTTAAAGAATACTCATCCCATAGCAAGCAGTGCATAAGCATCCAAACATAAGTAATTCTTAGTCATTATTCGCAACTTCCACTACCTATACGGGGCGCACTGGTGCCAGTCAAAATGACCGTCATCTGGATGATCGTCGTAGAACCGCACTACGAAGCTGAGTCTGCGACGGGTAAGATGTAACCCGATGCCTCTGGTGAGCGCCACAAGGAGGAAATGAAAAAGAGCGCAAGTAGCGGGACAAGTATAACCCACGGTAGCCTGCTTTAGCAGGTTACCGTCTGAGCACGCAATCGGCTTTCGAATGACAAAGGGTAGCTCCCCGCGTAATGTTGCTCCCACGTCACAATCACGAATGATTAACACAGGTTAATAAGACATCTCTGCCTAACACACACTCTTGCACAAAAGCTACACTTTTTGTTATCTTTTCCTTCCCTATCTCTGCTCATGTCAACCCACAGTTTATATTGAAAATTTCACTGCAATGTAGATGTCAATATTCACAAAGTTTCCGTTTACTTTTTTAAATTAATGTATCAGACTGTCGCATGCTGCATCCCGTTTGGAAGTGTGATTTTTCCCTTAGCACACGATTGCTGTGGTCGTATTTCTCGAAATATTGATCGCAGCAAGTTAGCCCCGTTGAGCACGCTTCTTACCGAGCAGCGGTGCACTGCAGAGAAGCAACAGCCGTGGAACTCGCTTCCGCGGTTGTTGCTCCTCCGTTCTGCACCCATGCTCGGTAAAAGGCGCACTCAACGGGGCCAACCCGCCGAGGTCAACACTTGGAAAAATACAAATATCGCAGCTGATCTGTAGGCTAATATCGAATAGCGTATTATTCGAAACTACTATACAAAAATTCAAATATGGGCACAATCCTAAATTAAAAAAATACTCCTCACAAACTCAAATCCTGAATAAATATAAATTCTAATGAATGCGCCTGAGTGCGTCCACCCAAAGCTTCCCGGAACTAAGCAGATCAGATTATAACCCGCGCGTCATGCACGCAAGACGCATTCTGTGCTCCACGGGTTCATCACAATCATCAAGACTAGTTTAAACTCGTCTTTTTATTGTCGCTTGCTGATTTTCAAGAGAGCGCTGCAATATCATCATACTATTTTTACAAGTTTGTGGAGGTTTCAGCGAGACAAAAAGAAAACAGATTAATTAGGTAGTTTTAACTGTGAAATCTAGAAGTATAAAATAATGTAGGGCGTTTTCAGATAAGATCGAACAACCATGTCCGGTGGCCATTTTTAATTTTAATTAAAAGGATATATTTTGCTGGTTCCATGCCCAGAACAATTAATCCAATCCTTGTTTTAAAAAAAATTGTCTTTGCGAAAAAAATTTGCAAGCACCCACTCAGTCACTCCCGTTTTGCGTATCGCGCGATGTTGACATTTCGGGTGGCTTCCCCCAAAAACTGTTCTGGCTACGGGTCTAGAAATATTTACTGACAAATTAGGCACAGGAAGGATTTACAAAAAGTATTAGTCACTGAGAATTAAGGTCGTTATTTTGAGAAAACAAATCGCAAACACGGCACATTGCCAATAACGCTCTGGATTAAAGATTTTTTTCTCCGTATCTATAAAAGCTAAGATCTTCAAACTTTGCCAGCGTGTTGCCCTGTATATAGTGCATCTTTGCATGAAATATTGTTGTCCTGGTTAGCGGGAGCAATTTACAAGAATTGCTCCCACAGGGGCATTTAACTAAAAATGCATTATTTTGAAAATCATTAAAAAAAAGGCCATCTTTAATATTCTTTAAACTCTGTGACATTAACGTTTATAATATGTAATAACAGAGTCTGCAAAAACATAATGCAGTATTTCTGTGGCTTTTAAGTTATAAAGCGAGAAATATGGCCAAATTGACGCTAACGCGGTTGCCATAAATGGGGCGTGCACATACCCGTTCTTCACAATTTCATTATTATTAAAAAGCGTAAAAATGCTACGGGGTGGTCAGGAAAAGACAAATTGACAGCACAGAGGTGGACGGTAGCTTTGAAGAGAAAATTCCGAATACATTTTCGTACAACCGACCCAAAAATGCCCATGGGCCGGAGCGATCGAGGTGCGCCACCCTGTAACATGCTTCGCGGTACCTGTTTCAACAGCCGGCGTATAGCGTCTCCGTCTACGCGACGTAAAGGAAGCAACCGGAGCGACTTTGCAAACAGATCAGCCTACAACCCTGGCGGTAACATGATATAGGAGGTAAGGCGTGGCAGAAGCTGTACCTGTGAGCGTCAATAGATCCGCCGCCGTGGAGGGCCGCACAACGCGTAGTAAATAAAGATACTTAAAGATAGAAAAAAGGCAAAAGAATTGCGATTGAATGAGATTGTCTGTAACTTAATTTATATGACAACGGTTTGGAGAATCGTGAAATCCAATTTGTGTATGCTCATGTGACCTACGTCAGTGATGGTGCAGCAAGCCACTTTAAGAACAAGTACCAGCTACACGAGCCGCACATGTCAGCGAAGTGTATTTTTCCGCAACTCGACATGGCAAGAGTGCCTGTGATAGAATCGGGGGTCGTGTCAAGCACCAGGCAACGTTCTACAACCTCCGACGGCCCACCACGTCGGTGATCAAGTCGGCGTCAGAGATGGTTGCCCCACTGAACACTAAACTGCGGAACGTGATACTAATCTACCTCCCGAAAGCTGACGTCATAGCGTCCAGGGACATGAAAGCAAAAGAGTGGGACTCTGTTTTCGTTGTGCGTGGAATTCAGTCCTGTCACTTGTGGCAGTGTAAGCTGTCCGACACTTCGGAACCACAGATGTTTTAGCAACAACAGTAGACGCAGAAAAGATATATCTTTGAAAGTAAAGTCTTCTATGGCTGGCGAAAAGCAGATCGAGGTCGCGAGCTTGCGGTGCCACTGAGAAGAAACGAACAGTGATCGCTACAGGCAAAACGGGAAAAAAATGTTCCTCCTCGGAGTGCCAGGAGAGCGCCGTGACCGACTCAGGTCAGCGTCCGGCAGAAAGAATGCACGCGACAAGCTCTGAATGTGCGCACAAGACCTTGATTCATTAAACTCGTTCCAATTGTACCACTTTAAACATGTGTTCTTAATTAACACTATTTAAACCTGGTCGTCAGCAGCCCAGCCTCCCCACGAAGGGTAGGCTCCGAAATTCACTGATCCGAGAAATCTGTATTTAAATTGTTGACTTGTGCTTCAAACTCACCTGTAATCTTTTGTATGAATTCTTTATTTTTTTCACGAACTCCTGTCAAAGTGCTTTCTCTTCACAGACTTCCTACATTTTTCGACCCCTTCTCTTGCCCTTGTTTGAAATCGGCAACGTCCTATCTTTCTCTACTCCCGTTACGGCAATTCTGTATATTTAGCGCTCTGTAAAATAAAAAAGAAGTACAAAAATATTGCAAAGCATTTTTGAAGGGCCTAATAGAACAGATTATATGCCTTGATCTGTGAAAAGTAGAAGAAAAATTGAAGATGACCTTCATTTTAAACTGATTTTCCAATTATTGCAAAATCGGTAACCTGTCTACATTTCAGTGTTTTTTTTTTAATTAAGGTTATCATTTTAAATGTTAATGACAATTTAGGCGAATATAGAGCAAACGCGTCCAAATCTTGTTATAAAATTTGAATTTCCAGTCTTTTAATATCCGGATCCATAAAGCTCTGAATTGCTTCGTAATCGAAAATGCATGTTTACCTCCTTTTATTTTATGTACAGTCTCTGCACAAAAAAAAAATATTAAACCTAAGGCGACAACAGTTTTTCTTTTATAAATATCCAGAAGACGGTTTCACGCAAGTCGCATTTTTCACGTGAGGAACAAAATACCTTTGTTATTTTTGTTCCTCAAGTGAAACTTTATTTTCCGCAAAAAAAGTTTGAATATATTTTTGCGCTTGCACAACAAGTAAAATATATCTTTTGGTTAATATTAAAAAAAAAATGTCGACCGGACATGGTCGTTCGATTCTATCTGAAAACGCCCAATACAGACAATTTCAGTCAATCGGAATAATTTTTTTTCTTTAAGTATCTTTATTTTCTACGCGTTGTGCGGCCCTCCACGGCTGCGGATCTATTGGCGCTCACAGGCGGCGCAGGTTCAGGTTCTGCCGCGCCCTACCTCCTATATCATGTTACCGCCAAGGTTGTAGGCTGATCTGTTTGCAAAGTCGCTCCGGTTGCTTCCTTTACGTCGCGTAGACAGAGACGCTATACGCCGGCTGTTGAAACAGGTACCGCGAAGCATGTTACAGGGTGGCGCACCTCGATCGCTCCGGCCCATGGGCATTTTTGGGTCGGTTGCAAAAAAATGTAGTTAGGAATTTTCTCTTCAAAACTACCGTCCACCTCTGTGCTGTCAATTTGTCTTTTCCTGACCACCACGTAGCATTTTTACGCTTTTTAATAATAATGAAATTGTGAAAAATGGGTATGTGCACGCCCCATTTATGGCAACAGCGTTAGCGTCAATTGGGCCATATTTCTCGCTTTATAACTTCAAAGCCGCACAAATATTGCATTATGTTTTTGCAGATTCTGTTAGTACATAATATAAATGTAAATTTCGGAGAGTTTAAAGAAAATTAAAGATGGACTTTTTTTTTAAATGATTTTCAAAATAATGCATTTTTAGTTAAATGCCCCTGCGTGAGCAATTCTTGTAAATTACTCCCGCTAACCAGGACAACGATATTTCATGCCCAGGTGAGCTATATACAGGGCAACACACTGGCAAATGTTTAAGACTTAAGCTTTTATAAATACGGAGAAGAAAAATCGTTAATCCAGAGCGTTATTGCGCATTGTGCCATGTTTGCGATATTTTTTTCTCAAAATAACGACCCTAATACTCGGTGATTAATAGGTTTTGTCAATCCTTCCTGTGCCTAATATGTTAGTAAATATTTCTAGACCCGTAACCAGAACAGTTTTTTGGGGAAGCCGCCCGAATTGTCAACATCGCGCGATACGCAAAACGCGCACTTGACTGCGAGGGTGCTTACAAATGTTTTTCGCAAAGACAAAGTTTTTTTTTTTCGAAAACAAGGATTGGCTTTATTCTTCTGGACATGACGGCCAGCAAAATATATTTTTTTCATCAAAATTAAAAATGGTCACCGGACATGGTTGTTTGATCTTTTCTGAAAACGCCCTGTAGAATTCGAATGTATTTCGCCTTTGTTACTGGTGAACAAAATGCGTATCTGACATATAGGTCGCACTCATTGACTGCAAGCATTATTTCCGAGAAATCGCTATTTATAAATTCATAAAAATATTAAGTTAAGGATTGCCGGCAAAGAGACTTATTACACTGGCATTGATACTCATAAAGCACGTGCGAGGCCAAGGCTTGATAGGGTGCGGAAGTGGAAAAATTCATAACAAACACAGGATTGCTGACGCGCATTACAGGCTACAGAAAATACCGGACGGGGCGAGGTCACAAGCGCTTGGTCATTTCTGGCGAATCTTAGACTGGAAGAAAGAGGCGCAAGCGGACGCGTCTGCCCACCTGTCCACAGGTTCCCCCTCGTGGTTTCCGAGGGCTGGAAAGACGGGCACGCCGCTGGGGTCCAAGTACTTGGCCAGCGTCTTCGTGGTGTAGTCTATGACGGCCAGGTTGCTCTCCCGGGAAGTGTTCCAGATGTCATGGGCCACAATGTCCCCCGTCCAGATCACGTAGTCAATCTGGGCGTGGGTCAAAATCATCAGGTTGGCGGGCCTCATCATTACGTGTATTACACAACGGTCTGATATTTAGAGCGCAAGGGATTCCTCGAGATCACCGCTCATCGTCGGAAAAAATACGGCTCCACATCAGCAAACAAAGCTTTCCCGCGTTCTAAAAGTGAAGAGCGGGAACGCGACATGAGATGGTTGATTGTCACTGACAGAATGAGAGGCTCTTCTTTCAGATGGTCGGCCTCCAGCAGGCGCTCTTTGCCTTCCACCGTGCTGCGCGTGTATGCTCGGAACTCATCCGAAGCATCATCGAAAGTCTCGCGCTCGAGGCCAGACAAGGGAACACGTCCCTGCCGCCCTCATCCTGCCAGTGACCAAATATCACAGTTGCAATTTCGACCGATTTTAGGGTGTCGATCTTTATGTTGTGTCATGATGTATAAATCCCGAAACTGTGAAGGAAGGCAAAGTAGATGGGAACAAAAAATGTTCACAGACAGCGTCTCAAGAGACGCTGTCTGTCGATTTTTTTACTGTCTACTTTGTCTTTCCTTCCCGGTCTCGAAGTTTACGCATCTTGATTAATACGCACCAGCTTGCCTGCACTTTGACATTTTTTTTTACTATTATAAATGTAAACGACGACATTGTTTCTTAAACCGAGTTTCGTAACATAGGACATTATCTTTTTCAAACGCGTAATATTATTTCCGTCACCTCGAGAAAAGCGAGCATGATCCCTTCTTTAACGTCTAAAAGGGCTGTTTCAGCCGTGCAAAGCAGCTGCACCTCGAACGAACGAAATAATGCATACAGCCGAACCCTTTGAACCGGGCGGCGACTTGCTCTATCAAACCGGTATTTTTTAACATCGACAGTTAACCTCTACCCAACATGCAAAACATTAACGGTAATATCGTTAAAAAACTGAATGCTGCTGCCCGGGTATGCCAGCGTTGCTCGCCTTTTGGCTGTCCCGGATGTACTTGAGCATGCTCTCGAAGGTCCTGGGCGGAATGTCGCAGTGCTTGAAGTAACCCCAGTGTCCAGCGGCCACGTGTTCCGGCCCCTTGGGCCTGCCGTCGTTGGCGTGGCAACACAGGGGCTCCTCGCAGTTGGCCAAAGAGCCCTCCTCGTAGCCCATGTCCACGTGCGTGTCGCTCAGGTGCAGCACCCGCAACGTTGGAGCGCCGCTCTGCGGAGGCAAAGGGGAGGAAGGGCGGGTTCTAGTGGCGACCTGTGTGTAGGCACTGACAGGCTGATTCCCACATTTGCGTTTGCCTGTGACCAACCGGGTTGTGAACTCTCGTGATCGTTTACAACGAGATAGAACACCACAGATCAGTAGAGCACATTGGCACACTGGTGTCATCTGTCGGGAATTCTGGAACAGCGTAGACCTGAAGCACAGTGTAACATATATATCGCTGTGGACACAGCGCGCGTCCCAGCTGCCGGATAAAGTCCTCTCTTCTCCTTGGCTGCGAGCGGCAGCACCAGATGACTCTTCGATATGCGGCAAATGGCAGCCTGTCACGTGCCCGATTTCCCATGTCTCTCTATGAGAAACGTGCTTGTTGTTGAAGTAGTTCTTTGGATGCGCCAAGTTATATACAAATTGGCACAAGAGCTATGCGTTTTGCTTAGACACTGCTTCGTTATAAACTCTAGAGTCACGCCTCAACGGCGGCAATAATAGTTCTACATACGCGTTGAGGCTAAAAGATCTCTGACGTGGTGTTCAATCCAGTGTCCGTTAAGGCCCAGACCTCCCAGAGGAAAAAGGGCGCGAGCGGGTGCCACGGAAAAGGGGCACATTTCTTTTCAGTTTCGTCGTTTGGATAGCGGAGACATTGTTGGCTAAGGCAGAGCAGCATATTCAGAGAGTTTGGTCATTAATTGGTAAAAATAGGCAAAAATAAGGGACGTTATTGGCCGAAATTGTTTCAATGACCTTGGGCGCTTTGATCGACAGCTCTTGTGACCAACCATGCTTTCCACGAATGTTCCCCTAGCGGAGGCAGCGAGCATAACAAATACCCTCCAATAAACATTTGTAGATAACAATGTATTGCAAATATTTTATTTCAGCACGCTAGAGTGCAAATTTCCGACTCTCCGTAACTTAAACGAGCAACGCGCGTGACGTTGACGTCGCAGCCGCATTCAGAATGCACTCTGTCACTTTTTTGATTGCAGTCGCAACCGAGGCTTAAACAACAGTTAAAACAACGGCTAAAACCGTGGACACAACTCCGTGGGAATTTTTATCCTAACCCAGAACGCGCATCCCATGTTCGGAGTTGGCCGTTTGGCCTCATGTTTCAGAAAACTTTTCCCGTCAATGTCACAATTTCTGGCTCAGTAAACGCACTCAAAAACAAGAAGCTCCCTATTTCTAATTGATTTCTTACAATTACCAATTTATGTAATTTCTGCCGCATGCAGAAACAAAAACTTCCTGCGCCGCGGTGCGCGGCTCTTTTAAGGTCATATCGGCTTCATTTTACTTCGCGGGATCATCACGGGAAGAAAATGCGGCGCTTGCAGCGGCGACGCTTTCGCCGCTATACCCCGGCTCTCGCAGAGTTGACCAAACACTCCCAATATAGGGCTCTGGGCTGAGGTTACCTTGGCGCCTGCCAACAGGACTCTACCTGGTTGATAGCGTCTTGGCGTTCGCCGTGCTTGTGCCATCTCCTATATGATATATGTATAGGGTGTCTCAAGCGGGCGTTTCGCTGTAAAACGAGCGGCAAAATTGGCGTCTGCACATGGAAAGCTCAAATTTTCAGCGAATGTGCGCTAAGCAGGTCAGTCTTACCACGTAAAATCTCAAGGTGTAGTACTCTTTCTGCAAAAACTAAGTGAAAAAACTTCAAAAGTCCATGTTAAGCCCATGTGCAGACGACCGAGTTACCGATGCTATTTCCTTGTGGCGCCATCTCCCGATAGGCGCTGCGAGCAGGCGTTTCGAAAAAGTGAAGCACTCATTAAGATTTCACTGGATAAGACTTTTGACCCGCTCAGTGCCCATTCGGTGAAAGTTCGTGCTTTCCATCTGCAGGCGCCGACTTCGTTGGCTCGTTTTACACGGAGGGTCTGCTTGGGAAACCCTATATATATTACACCGCGAACTAAATGAAGGTGTCCCAGTGTTTCGCGCACAAAGCCTTTTGCAGGGCCAGGCAACACTGAAGCCAACTTGTGAAATGGTGTCACTAGATCAGCTACGACTATCGGCACTCCGCTACCCGATTATTTCGTGGACGCCGCGATATTGGTGGGAAGTGCAGAGCGCGGAAATGTGGCTATAGCTAATCAAACGCAACATCTCGAGCACTGATGCGAAATCGGGAAGATCACGCGATATCGCTTTTCTCTGTCGCGGACTCTTCCAAAATTTCTGGAGAACTGACAAGCGCTTCTCACGATTTCAGCTAAAGCTCCGGTAACCTTGAGTTTGAGCCCCAAGGTGGCAGACGCGTGGTCACTCTCACACGTTGCTGCTTTCGTCGTTATAGAAACAACGTTCTCGCGTCTCAAGCGAAGCTATTCCATCGCGGTTACATTTCGGAAGACCCTGCGTCTCAAATGATGAGCACAAAGACTCGCTGGGAGATAAGCAACTGGCAGCCATGCCAGCCGTCTGGAGTGGAACTTACACTCGGGACCGGCACAGGGTCCGGCCGAGGTCTCCGTTGCGGAGGCAGCGGCACGGTCCAGTTGACGGCGGCGTGGCCCTCACACTCGTCCGGGAATACAGTGCCGCAGATCTGGGTCGAGTCCATCTTGGTGTGCTTCAGCACGAAGAAGAACTCCTCCTGCGGCGTACAGGAAGTCAAAATTGAGGAAGCTGAGTGCCAAAGCAACAAAGGGCCGCCGGCATGCATGCCTTAGTGGAGGACTGAGTATTAATTTCGACCAGCTGGGGAGATCTTTTGGCATGCATCGAACATCTCAGTAAGATATGGCAGCTTCTCCGCAGTAATCCTCCGTCAGATTGCGGCAACCTCGGCCTGGGATGTGCGTCCAGCATTACCCAGGCGCCACCGTCACTCGTTGCATGACAGACCCGTCTCCCGCTGGGTTGCGTAAAAAAATGTCTGCGGTAAAAAAGGGCTCGAGATGAAATGGCCCCGGACAAAATAGTCCCAAGTGTCAAGTAGAAACAAATGTGTTCGAGGAGAAATGAAATAAGCTATTTCCCGCGGAACTCATTTTGAAATGTAAGATATTAACTTCGGGAGTCAATAAAAACACAGTAATTACATTTTAGTTTGAAGTACTGTAATTGTTTTGTCTAGTAACGAACAAAGAGGGGCATGCACTTGGACACACTGGCATACAACAGGAGGTTTGGAAGCATTGCCGGTCGCAACAAAGGTGTGGAAGGCCATCGACTCCTACGCCCAGGGAAATCGACCATAAATCTCTTGAAACACGTTAATCTTCATTACGCCAATAACCTTACCAAATGTTATTTCAGTGAACCTGTCATGAGCGTCCCAGTATAACGCATGTAGAAAACTGTATCTAGCATGATATATTTAGGTACTCAAAAAGCCATCAAATATCGGTTGGTTTTTTGAATATATAATGTAGTAGTCATAAGTTATGAGATCCCCATAAATTATACGTGTCAGTAGATACATCAAATTGTGTAGGCTATTTCTCGAAGTATATTATCCCTGGCAAGTTCCCGTTATGTTGAGACTTCCGGCTTTTTGTCGTAGAGCCGGGGAGAGCTTTAAATAAAAGTCAAATTTCCAGCCACCTCGGCGGGTCCAGGCAAATCACCGGCCTATGAAACCCCAATTGGCCAGTTCAAATTCCGGCTGAGGTCTCCGCCATCAGATAGAGGTTCATTGCGTAGGATGCACCGCCGCCGTGTAACCGAGATTTTCGTTGCACGTTCAAAGATCTCTAGGTGATGGAAATAATTTCTTCGATCCTCCGCTGAGGCGTGCCAGATGCCCTTCGTTGATTTGGCACGCAAGATTGCCAAATGAGACTTTTGAGTCAAAGTCGCAGAGAACATGCGCCTGCAAAGGCGGACGAACGCGCGCCAGACCCATTGCGTGGCGCCTCCACGCATTTTCGGGAATGCTTTATAAAATCAAAGGTCCCCACGAACGCGCGATCAGCGATTTCCCGGGAGCCTCGGGTCTGAAAGCCGAATTAAAATCATCTGGTGTGATAGTTGGTTACATATCTTTCTAAAATTAGCGCCCCATCCTGTCGCTACGCTCTTCTTCCCTTGTCGTTGCGCTAACTTTACCAAGACTGATAGTAGACTGCAGCTGTTAAAATTGAGATTATAACACTCGAATACTCAGACACCTAACCTGCCGTAATGTGAATCGCATTCTCGACGTCGACTGTTTTGTGCTAGGCCACCGAGCTCGCGTCGCTTCCACAGTACTCCAACTTTGTCACAGTTAGTTTCGCGATCGTTCGCGAATGAGACGCAAGATAAAGCCAAGTACTTGAACGGCACCGTGGTGCTGCGGCGCTGTGGACGTTAAGCTAACCTCGGACATCTAGCAGGAAATAGTTGACACCGAGAATAGAGAGCACAGACATTACTACACACAAACTAAAAGCGCAATGTCCAGACGGCTTCTCTGCGCCTTTAGTTCGTTTCACTTTCAGTTCAGAGGCAGCCGGCGCTACGAGCTGAAGGGACCAATCAGAGAGCGTGAAAAACGCACCATCATGGTGTTCGCCATGTTTCCGAACATGTTCTCCCATCGCTTAACCAACCATAAACAGAAAATACCCAAGGACTTGCGCTTTCGCGGCTGCTTGATTGGTCCCATATATTATAGCTTGTAGCGTCAACTGCGTCTAGACTTCAAGGGTAGCTGGGGTGAGTATTTTTATCCCAAGAATCTGAATACTACGCTAGTTTTCCCAGAATACGTAACTAAACACGTGAAAACACGAAACACTTGAGACCAGTCTTTACGTCATGATGATGATGATTAACTTTATTTTCAAAAGGGTGGCGCCATGGCCTCATTGGAGGAAGGGGAACATAGGTAGGAAAAGTTTACATTCGGCGGTGCACTCCTGTCGAGCGCGCGAACTCCCATAGGGAGAGTAGCGTCTCCCTGGCCCGTGCCTCGTTAACCGGTGTGATCCAGGCCTCTAAAGTGTCGATGTGAGGCCCCAGGTGTTCGGCTCTTTTGTCTCGCAAGCCGGCACAATCCCAGAGGAGGAGTCGGATCATAAAAGATTATTTCGGCCGCCAAGCGCGTGTCGCTCGTGTGGGCAGCGCGTCTAATTGCAAGCTTGACAAGAATAGACCTTTCTAGAGCCACTTAATGAGCTACGCTTAGAGTATTGGCACTCTGTTCTCCAGTATTGTTCTGGTCGCCGCCACCTTGGTGCTTAGTGCAGAGCAGACGCAACTGTCGTTCGCCACAAGTCAAAAATGCGACTTCCCTTAGCTTATGTGATATCGTTTTGCTCTGTCGCGAACTGTTTTGAAATGTGCGGAAAACGGAAAAGCGTTTCCTGCGATCTCAGATAAACCTTCAGATAACTGGCCACCATAATTTTAAGCCACATAATGGGTAAGTGTCGTTACTCTGAAGCGTAGCTTATTTAGAGGCCATAAAAAGAAGGGCTCCTGGCCGGTCCCAGTTTCAGTGTTCGTGCGTATGGCGCGTGATTTGCTCGCTTTCAGAAGCGAAGAACATGCGTGTGCTGGAATAAGCAGATCGCACGCTGGGGCTGAACAGTCGTAAATGTTGGAATGGTATATTCCCCCGCATAGACACTAGTCGTGGCGTCTTTTAACGTGATAGCATTAGGGACCTCGTGTCGCAGAAAAGCCTGCGTCGGCATCGGCGTCGGTGCCAGAGGGACTGGAATATCCTGATTGGTCGATACGGTTATGACATCACAGCCACATGATCTCGTTGTGGAATTTCAAACAACCCACAACGCTCACATGATGCGTGACGTCACACGTGGAATGAAAGTGATTAAAACTTGACATATAATACGACTCAAAGGCCGCCACATGTCTGAAATGAGCTCACTTTATAAAGTAATGCATTTGCCTTAAAGAAAAAAATTGAATAATTTTAGGCGAAAGTGAATTCACGACCCTTCGGTTGCCAGCCAGACACGCTACAAAAAAGGCCACGCAGACACGCTTGCACGGCTTGGGAACGAGCGGGCTTTAAATATTTAGCTATCGCGTTCCACTCTTAAGAACAAAACTTATCCGTCCTCCCGTAATTTTTTTTTTTTACCTTTTCGAAAATAGCGAAAGTGCGCGTGCATAGATTTGATAGGCGCTGAAGATGCGCGAGAGCGGAGATTCCGAAAACTCTTTCTATAACGTAACGCTCCGGGAAGGAGGGTCTTCACAGGTACTTTGAAAATGATTTTATGTAGCTCCCGCGCACCATATTGAAAAATAAACTCGATATTAGCGAGCCTGGAGGCCAAACGAAGAAGACGATATAAGTGTTTGTATTCAAATACAGAACCGCCTCAGCTTCCTTTTAAAAAGATACGGAAACGAAATAACGTGAGTGCGAGCTCTCTGCCCCTCACTTCAAAGTCGGCTATCGAGAAGCGTAATGCGCATCGCGCTCGTGACGTCAACAGTTCATGCACGGTCAAGGGTACTGTAGTTGCGCGCCTCGCTCCTTGGTAGCGTCAGCGCCCGACAATCTCGCCCATTGGCGACGTGCGTGATCGAAAGCGTCGCTGTGGTCGGCCTTCCACGATTGGCCGAATGCTGACTATGACGTCAGCAAAGGATTTCTCATCGACGGAAATAAGAGGAACGAAAGAACTTTAATTTTGACGGTGTTGGCAGTGTTCCTTTGAGAGCGCTATGATTTCAGGCTTTCACCATGCTATTTACAAACGCCATCGAACTTGTTGTTCGCAAGGTAATGACGTGACAAGGGGAACCATAGCAGGGCGCCACCAAAACATCTCGCCGCTAATACTCTGTTTCACCTTGGGTTGTACCGCAGGAAAGGCTATACAAGCGCGAGCTCCTTGCTCTAGGGCACATCTCGGCGGCACAAGCTCTCGTGCACCAAGGGCAGCTGCCACCGCTATGAGCTCGCGCTTCAAGCCTTCGCTGCGGTACAACATCTGAGAACGAGAGCTCGAGGTCGCTGCTTGGAAGCGTTCTTCCGCAGAACGAGCACTCGCGCTAGAAATGCATGCCTCAAAGACAGGAGCGCGGGCTAGCTCGCGCTTGTAGCTTTGGCTGCAATCTCAGCTTATGAGCGAACGGAGTATAGACCAACACGCGGTCCTGACGTCACGCAGCTGCGGTGGCGCTGTCGACGGCACTGCGCATGCGCAGACGCTTCACCTCCCGCGAATTCGGTTTCTGCGCACGCGCAGTGCCCACACCTGGTGTGGGCAAACGCCGGCTTGTTTGTAAACAACGTGTCGGTCTATAGTTAACGCGTTGGCGTTCTCTGCCAAGTCACATTCAGGACTAAGTAACTCCACATGTGAGCCATACTGCCAAGAAGTGGCGCTGCTTCTTAGAAACTCGTAGCGTCGAGGCATTTGAACGGAGCTTCACAAACCGTCACCAGACGCAACTTCGCAATCTGTTCGTTCGTTTTAAAATTAGTTTTCTTGACTTTTCTTCCTGCAGCCCAGAAACGCTAGTCTAGGCTAGCGTTTCTGGCCTGCCAGCACATCATACACCACATCTAAACGATGAAATAATTGCAAAGAATTTCGTTTCTATATATCCTTTAAGCCTAAACAAAGTGTAGTGCCTCAATTTACCAGCCAAATTCGTCCACGTGCTTTCGTTCTCTCTCGGCCTCAAACAATGACAGCGTGTGCTTGGCTGCCTCGTCATGGCGCGCTCCCTGATGAGTTTTCTATGTTGCTCTTTGAACGGTATACTCCGATGCGCCAAAGACGCATTTTGGAACATTTGCTCGCGGTATTGCACGCGCCGGCGAATGACAACTCATAGAAAGGCTGCGAAAACTCAGTTGTTTCACTTTTGGCGCTATTTTATTGGCCACTCGGCACGTAGTGTTGGCTACGCCTTGACGTAACCTGAAACCAAGTATAATGCGCCTTTTATTGCGCGTTTACACTGGCGGATACGCGGGCGAATATGCGCAGGCGGTAAGGGGATTTTGGAGCCATGTTGCGAAATCGACTCCGACGCTGGCGGAAAATCTGTATACGAGTCCCGGACTGATCCAGATGTTCCGCCAGCGACAGTCGATTTCGCCAGCCGGCTCCGAATTCCACCTTCCACCAGCGCTGATCCGCCCGCGAATCCGCAAGTGTAAACGCGCCATTTGAGCTCACTTATAGTTCAATAGCTGTTCGAGACTTATTTCCTCCAGCACTACTAAGAGTGAGAGTGTTAAATAAATTGTTGTCTCTGCTTATCGCGGTTGTCACACCACCCCCAGTGCATTCCAGATTGTCACGTCGGTGTACCTTGCGCCGAGTTACAAGCTCTCAGTTGTAGGAATTATCTAATCGGTGTTCGTTTGTTCTCTTTGAACCCATCGACCGAGCTGCTTTCAAAGATACCGCCTCTTTCCGACATCCAAGGTTGTGTTGGCAGGGAGCAATGTTGAGCTTCCGACCAGTGCATTTAATAATAACAGCCGTATGCTTCGACAGTTTTGGACCGGGTTTCTTCTGTGCAGCACCGAGTTGCGCTATCTGACAGCGTTGGGAGTAAGGTCATCTCGCTTCCAGTACACTTAATAAAATGAGCTAGAAATTTTAGACGGCGTAAAATTATGCCATATAATTCAGGCGGATCACTCGAAACTGCACTCCTAGTTCTCTTTGTGCTCTTCGTAGCTCCAGAGAAGGCGACGCCGCGCAGCGGAAAGGACGTTAAGAAAGATTCAGGGCGCAAATTCAAGTGCGCAGTGAAAACTGCCGCGGCCTCGCGGCCTAATTAGAGACACCGTCGGAGTTGTAAATGCTAACTTGAAATGCTGAATCTGGCACCCACCTTGAAGTGGGAAATGATGCCGTCGCAGACCCGGGGTGTCGTGATGCTGAACATCTTGCAGGCGGTCCTGAGAAAGGAGACCATCTCTTCCTCCGACTTGTCCTGCTTGATGTACTGCTGGACCACCGACGTGGCCAGCTTGCACGCTCCGCAGTACGGCATGAAGTGGTTGGACGACGCAATCATCGTCGCCTCCTGCGAGGCGCCGAGCTAAGACACTCGTTCCCCAAACGCGTTGCTCTGGCAGGGCGTTAAAGAATAACCTGACTTGGTCTAAGTTTGGCATTTTAGGGGGCAGAACTTGGGCTAGTACGGTTTGGCTCAAAGGTGCTAGTTAAGGCCAAGGTAATTTGCCTTTGCCTTAACCCTCGCGACATATAACACGAAGTTGGGCTTTTTTCTGGTTCGTCTGTGAGTGCCGTCTAAGTGCCATACACGAAGCAAAGATACCAGGTAACAACCGAATAACCAGGCCGTAAACCCTCACTTGGCACTTGTATGGAGGACCAAAATACCCAGCCTCTGGTCAATTAGGTTTGCTTCTATTTCGATTTTGTTTTATTTTATTTATTTATTTAGAGGTACTATAATTTCTTAGAAAGAATATTATTGGAGCAGCATAATATAAAGACACCTGAATCGAAACAATGAAAACAAATTGAGTCACCCACCAACATTCAATGCTTTGCGATAAACACAAATGCGCTTTATATGTGCTAGTCAAATTCAAAAGTTTCAAAGAACACCACGTAACATTTTTCAAAACCAAACAAGCAAACAAAATGGCCGCAGCTACATGTCAGGAACAAAACAAAAACAAAAAGCACCAAGATATTTCCACAATGGTTAACAGCTGGTCCAGCTTTTCGGACTTTCAAGATCGTAGACTCCCAGCCTAAAATAAAATGTTTGTCCAGTGAACAGTGCCACTTGTATAGGCATGCTTGATCCTCTTAGCATTGCGTATTGTATTACCGCGTTTTAATACAATTTCTATAACTCCTCACTCATACCTTCATTAGCGCGCAACATGTGGCCGGCTTTAAGATGCACCGAATAGGGGTCATTGCGTGAATTTTATTTCGAACATTTGTCATCGGCCTAATTAAATTCGTCAATCGCTTCCGGGGTGGCGAAAATTCGTTGTGCTTGTACATCTTTGTGTAATCAGTATACTCGGTAATGCAGGCCAAAGGCGTCATGTATAAAAAATGAAGTAGTTAAGTAAATCAAAGTAAACTAAAGTAAATTAAAGTACAGTAAAGCGAAGGAGCAAGCCGCCCATATGGTGTCGAGACGAGATAGTAAAGTGACAGATACTTTAAGAGGATTAATTTGATTTTAGAACAGTCAAAACGTTTAAGAGGGCATGTATTATATTTGGCTACTTCAGCGGGCAGCCACAAACTAACAAAATCTTGTCGAAATATCTTTGTGATACAAAATATGGTGTTTATGCTACAGGCACATGCAACCTTACCCCGCATATCTCACATTCTCGCTCTGGTGCCACCTCCGGACTCTTAAGGAAACCATAGAAAAGTGGTGTTTAATGATCTTTAGGTATTTAAGAATGGCATTACAGAGCATGCCAGAACCTCACACTGCCCAGCCTGCGAAAGAAGGTCGCGATGACGTGCAGCTTCTGCCTCCAGAACTCGCGGTGGACGTTGGGTCCCCGGGGTGCTTCGCCGGAAGCAGCAGCGCCGCCGGCAGACACAGCGCCAGCAGAAAGACGGACACACGCATCGCGTCCGGGTGTCGCTTCTCTGGAAAAGAGAGCGAAAATACGGACACGCTCAGACACAGTTTGAGCAAGCGGGTGTCGCTGCAAGGCATCTGCAGGACATCATTGTCACAAGGAAAGTAGCTCCAGAGAATGGCCGCAATGTGCAAACTGCAGCGGCAACCACTCATCCTAATATTCAAACTGTCCGCATAAACAAAACGCCTGTTGCAACAAAAAGAAATATCTATCGTTTAAAGAACACATTGAAGGCGCCGTGCTATGCCACCAACTCAGCAATTATTTGCCGTTCAGCACAAGCGGCGAAATCTCGTGACGCTCCCACAAAGACAACTTAGACTGAGGTCTTGAAACCTTCTTGCACGAGCCAAAAAGTGAACAGAACCACGATACCAGAAACTTTCCCTTCCTTGGAGGAGCGTCCAGTACAATCGACGATGTTAACACCCGTGCCAGCCCCACGTAGCACTCGAAATGTTCGAACGCTTCCCACCGAGACGCCAGCAACACCACTCCTTTTGGAATCTTTCACGGCACCCACGACAGCTAGTAGATGTTGCTCAGGAGCTCCTACCAATGTTATTTGTGGCATTAAAAGCCATCATACAAGAATTCCCTGGTGCAAGCAACCTTCCAGAAATAGTGGCTTCGCAAAATATGGAGTAATTAATAACTTCCTTCAGTGAACGTCACTACCGCGAAGAGCGTACGTCAGAACTATGGACGAACATTAAGAAGGCCTCCGTCCGACGT
Source organism: Ixodes ricinus (assembly GCA_037355805.1). NCBI lineage: Eukaryota > Metazoa > Arthropoda > Arachnida > Ixodida > Ixodidae > Ixodes > Ixodes ricinus. The sequence goes on from JAZHYW010068055.1 coordinate 33,356, forward strand.
TAGAATGCAGAAGGTTTGCAATCACAACTTTCTGACTTGAGACAGGTCTTTAAATATAGAATCTCCATTATTGTATCACGTGAATCAAACTCATCAAAATAGATTTGCTTGTTGGGGCATAAATGTAATCAATATGCGCTCATAGTTCCAGTCGAGTTACAATGTTTATTAGAAGGGGCCTTACATATTCTGCACAAGTCGTTTAAGCACACGCAACAAAGGATAGTTTGTGCCACAATTTCAAATGAAAAAGTGAAATTAATAATAAAGGTATCATATACCACCAAAGTTCATAATCGACAAGCAGTATTTGAAGCCTGTCATAAACAGAACGTCACTGCCGCATATTCTGACGAGTGATTGTAATACCCATCACATCTTTCCGGGACGCATGAGAACGAACCCGCAAGGAAGAGGCTTGGCGGAGCTAGCCGGCCATTATCCCCTATCTACCCCATATGGCGAATCTCCAAACTATTCCTACGCAACAGAAGGCAGCAGCTGCCTCGACATGATACTTGTTTCAGCAGCGCAACCATCTCAGGTCACATGGTTGGCATACATTGGAACTCATGAGAATGATCACATGCTCACGTACACTATCATCAATGTATTCATCAGTGCTAAAAAAACGCTTCCTAAGGCGAACCAATTGGCATACGTCTGAAGAAGCAGTAATGCAAGGAAGTTGAACTGTCTCACTTAAAAAAAATGTAATTTTAATCTGCGCAGAAAAAAAACATATACCTTTGCCCCGTTCATGCAAAAACAAAACAAAAAAATATTTCCATTGACTCAGAGTATGGGTGCCTCCGCGCTTTATGTCGGAGACAAGAGACAACCCAGGAGAACTAAAGACCTTAAGGATCTTCGCGAATCACGCAGGGTGCAAAAGAAAATTTGTCAACATGTTAAGACGCTCGCTCGACATCGCTGGATGATAATCTAGAAACTATAGATCCTACAAAGCAAGTATGTAAATATTTGAAGATCTCGCGATGGCTAAAATTTTCTGCAACACAACTCCGTCCATTTCGCTTGTCAAAGTTGACAAGAAACTGTTCAGAGAAAGAAGATGCAAAGGATATTTTTGTTTTATTTGAGCGCTTGTTTGGCCAGAGTGTGATTGCTTCCGTACAACAAATATTCTTCTTACGTTGCTTTTGTAAACGATATTAAAAGAGTAAAATGTTCATACAAAATTTGAGTTTTCTAGATATTTTTGTAAACTATTCATAAACTACCCTTTTCGAGGATAATTTGTCAGGTTTTATGATGGTAACTTTTGTAACATTCAACTTTATGACATAAGTTATATATCAAATGAAAGCTTACAAAAAATACCTGTTCAACAAGTACAACATCGTTATAGGTAAAAATGTTATACTAACGAGAAAGGCCTTTAAATGCAAGAGGAAACTCTAAAAGTTAAAATTTCAATGTCAATTTTCTTAAAAGATCATTTTTAGATGTTTTCGTTTTTCTTATATGAAGATCCCTCGGAATGTTCTAAACATTCAGTAATAATCAAATGTAATATATTGTTGGAACTTATTAATCCGTACTTTCTAAAAGACGATATATTTCATGTTAAATTTTAAGACGCTAGGCTAGATCGTAGCCTTTTGTTTCTGCCAGATTGTTCATTATTTGTTGACACTAACTGGTAGTGTTGTTGCTTTCAATGTGACAAATATTTAACCATGTTATGTATAATATATGAAGGTTTTCATACAAACGTCCAACTTGTTTACTTAAAAAATCTAATAAATCGCACGTGAACACTTTTTCTCTAAATTGAGTAATGAAAAGGAAGTTTTAAAGATATTATCCTCTTAAAGTCTTATCCGGGATACTGTGGCAGTAGGGACAAAAATATATAGTTACTGATCCACCGAGAAGCCTAGCTTCAGCTTTCGCCCTTTTCCCAATGCTGCTTCACCACGCACGCTAAGCATAATGAGAGGCTGGGAGTTTAACCTTTTCCATCATCGTTTCTTCTTTGAAACAAAACTCGCATGGACGGAGAAAAAGCAGCAGTGTTCCCCAAACTTTACGCCGTTATGAGATGGTCCGTTTTGGTCACCTTCTTTTGCTATTCAGGGACCTATCGGTCCCGCTACGTCAGGGGTCTCAAACACGCGGCCCGCGGGCCGCATGCGGCCCACGACTCGCTGCGATGCGGCCCGCAGGCAACCGGCTTGGAGTCCCGGTTCTCATGTCTCGAGTGCTAGCATGCGCCATCGTGATATCATATCGCCGATTCATTTTCGCTCGAAAAGTAACTCTGCTCTTTTAACGTATTCACACAGTTTATACTTATCTGTGTTTATTTGCACCTTGTTTCGCTTTATGTTTTGCTTCCCAGCTTTTTGTAATGTACAGCAATTCCGCTACTAGGCTGCAGGCGCGAGCTCTTTGTTGAAGGATGCTTCTCGGCTGCGTAAACTCTTGATTAGCAGGAGCAACTGCCGAAGATAAATCTACGAGCTCGGGATTCTCGTCTTAAAATTATCACCATCAAAAGGTAAGTATGGGTGTTGTAATAGAAATCACCAGGAAAGCAAGAACTGCCAAATTAACTTATTGTTTTTTAGAGACATATTGAGCTTGGTTAATTCCCGAGTGAATTGAGCAACGAGAACGACAGCGTAAATGCCCTCTTGTTTTATTAAATATGCGAGCACGTTAGCGGGGCGGTGTCATTTTAATTATTGTTATCACATCATTTCAGGGCCCAAAGTAGCCATATGAACAAATCAAATCTAAAAATGTCACTGACAAAACCGAGCTTACAAAAAGCATAAAGCACAAGGTCTCTGCTCTTTCAAATCGTTTAACACCGTCACCCCCCGTCACCCCCATCAACGTTGGCCCTCGGTCGTCCCAGTGTGGGCTATCTGGCCCCCACGCTCAAATTAGTTTGAGACCGCTGCACTACGTGGTGTCGTTTTGATCCCGCTCAAAACCTAGTATGGTGAAGACATTCCAGCTGCTGCAGTGACCCATTTAGCTTTGAGTAGCCGGCAATAGATAAATATTTGGGTAACCCAGTGCTAACATTAAGTTTGAAGAACACTGAACGTAGAATTACATAAAATATCTAATAGCCCAGGTTTACAAAAACGTTTCGCATGACCACAAAGCTAGGTTAAAATGGGCTAAAGGTTCACTTTTAAGGCTTAGCGGATAGTTTTAATATAAAATTGACAGATCATCAATATTTTGAGTCTTCGGTTATGAGTCGCGTACCAGATGTTATTGACAGGACTAAGAGGCTTCTGCTCTTTTTTTGTGTTGCAGCCAGATCCGCTGCATCACTTTTCGGGAGTATAATTCCACACTATCTGAACTAAGTCATCAGCACGTCCATTTGTGTTAAGTCCTGAGGACCTGCGATTGTGCAAAGAGACTTGATACTTGAGTGGTTTCCATACGCCGCGACACGCGCCTGGCACTCCCTGTATGCCGCCACAGCACTCATAGCTCACTACCTCGACGCCAAGAAAAAGTTCGGATTGCTGCAAGTTTTATCAAGAACATTCGGTAATGCCACTTATCAATGCAGGCTTAAAAAAATACAGGTTTTTCAATGCTGCGTCAAAGAAATAGGTAAGCATCAAGAGTAATATTCTAACCCGCGTTAACGGCCCTTTTCGATCACGTCAAACGTCCTGTGAACTTGTGTTACCAGATATTTTATGTAATTGCATGGTATTTCCCTGCAGTACATGACAGCTTTCTCTTTCTAAGCAAAAATATAAACGAATATCTGTAGATTTATACACTTCTACTGCTTACAAATCTTAGTGTGCGTAGAAAAGCTATAGTTAAAAAAGCAGAAACTTCGTCTTAGGGCTGTCGGCTCTTCAAATTTATTTTGTTTCATCCAATCGCTCTATATCGCTCCGTATAATCGTTTTGCAGTGAAATATCAATAGGTTTTTAATTGCCACAAGAAAACTTAATAAATCTATTTAATTGTACTTTCAAGGTTTTTTCATGTTAATAATTTGAGCATGTCTACAAAAACCCCAATATATTAAACATACAATCTCGTCTACGTATCAGCCTTACTCCATCTACTTCTGTGTTAAATCGAAGCCAAAGAGTAATCCGATAGGGTGCCACAATTAATAAAAAAATAGGCATAGAATAGACGGCGACCGGACTTCGGATCTTAAAAAGAACTTAAAACATTTCATCTTCTAAATTTACGAATCTATATTTTCAAACGATTCACTGCATCTAATTTTTATTTAATGTTTTAGACCATACCAAGAGCGCTTCATACGAAAACATAGAATATTTAAAATATACTCTTTTTTATAAAATTGATGTTGAAATATGTACTTTACGAGTGTAGTCTTGTATTCAAAGGCTATTTCGACAGGAGGAGTTTATTTGATTATAACGATAACGTATTTGTTGAATAGGTATTTATCTAAGCTTTCATTTGATATATTGTATTAATATTATAAATTTTTAAAAAAGCTATCATCATTCAAACCTGGTGAATTATCGGCAAAGAGGAAACGTTCTGGACTTTTACAAAAATTAATGAAAACAAGAAAAATATTTCTGTTCATATTTGCTTTTAATGTAGAATAAAAAGCCATAAAAGCTTTTATTTGTTGTGAGGAAGGCAGCTGACCACGAAGAAGCTCCCAAATACGCGATCTGTGACGATGGCCCAAATAACAAAATCAGTCTTTGGTCTTTTAGGTTGTGTTGGTCCGCGTCTGAGAGGCCCAATATGTAGTCGCGCTCGTCCATCCACCCAGCGTGTACAGCTATGTATGCGCCATATACGCGAGCAAAGACGGTGACCTCGGAATAAGGGGTGCAAGGGGGGTGGAGGGGGCGGTCACTTCCCGCAGGACTGGGCAGTATCACGATACAAAGGTGTCGAGGTAGTATCTCAGAGATACTTTCGAGTATCTGTATTTCTGTATCAAGATATATCTGAAAGATATAGCTGTATCTCAGTAGTGAAATACATTTACGATGTATCGTTTGTAATGCAGTACTCTGCCAAGATCAGGTACAACCGTTACATCTGTTGTCGAAAATTAACTGTCGGTTTTAAAACATAAACACTACCTTTTTTTTAGCGTGAGTGGTTCTAAACTATATTACGAACCCGTCACATATTGCTATCTCCAAGGGGGAAGCCTGGAATATTGCAAGCAGTCACCAAAATCGATTTTAAAAAAATCAAAAATAAGCAAGGGTGGTTAGAGGAAAGGTCACTTGCAAGGATAGCCAGATAAGCTTTTCCCGCAGAGTTCTCCACTCTTTCTACTTTAGCAAGGTGAGCTGGAGAGAAGCTGAGTGGAGAGAAGGACCACTAGTCACGAGCAGTAAGATACTTGTGTGTGCGCGGGGGGGGGGGGGGGGGGGAGGGCTTATCTTTTCCTCATGTTGCAGCAGGTTGCGTGCTGGCTCTGTGAAGGCAGGTCCGGTTTGTTTTTTTTTCAAATATCTTTACTCTAGGTAACCCGGATGCACTTAACACGATATTTTGAGACAAACCTCGGCAAAGTAGTGTTCATGTGGGCAGACGACTTTTCTCAAATACGGCAAGCAGACGTTGGATTACAGTACCTATGTAGTTCACTAGGGGCGATAATATATTTGTGGTGGCATTTGTGATGATGGCTTTGAATAGATCAAGAGTTCGAGAGGAAATGCATAAACTGACATCAAGAGAGGAACACGAGTACTACCAGTTGCATTTACCGAGAACAGCACCCCACCGCACCTAACACCTTTCGGGGAAAATGTGCTTCTGTAGGTACCTGTACCTGTACCCAGTGTTGTGCGGCGTTCCAATGTTTTGTGGAACGCCTTCTTTTTAAAGAGCAACGCTGCCGTTTCATCTTCCACTAGTGGAACGGGAACTAGTTACATTTTCGAGGGAACAAGAAACGGCGCTTTTTTATTACATTTAAATATATATATATATATATATATATATATATATATATATATATATATATATATATATATATATATATATATATATATACATAGTAGAATCTCGTTAAGCGGAAATCGCCTAAGCGGAATTGTTGCTTAAACGAAACAACTATCTCGGAAGTTGTTTGGTTTTGTATTCATGCAATGTAAAAGTAATCCCGTCAATCGGAACACAATTCTCGCGCCTCCGGGCAAACGGAACCGAAAACGAGAACTTTGTCGCCGACATGTTTCTCGCTATTGCAGAAAAGAAAAAAATAACTCTTGAGTAACATAACAGTATGTTTAATGTCTCTTAATATTTATTAGCTTTATTGTACCCAAATTAGCTTGTACGCATGGTTTGTGGGAGCTTTCTTTCTACTCATTTTACACGCATAGGTGGCTATGTTGGGTAGGCTCGGCTCAACAAGGCTTCTGATCGCATCTTAGGCCTCCGTGTCCTACTTTCTGCGATGGCGGCCACAAAGCGACAAACACCGCGCGCTCACGTTAAAAAAAAGATCGAAGTCAGCTGATGAAGTTTCTGACAGCGGTTGCTTCTTTCTTTCTTTCTTCCTCTCCGCCACATTTTCTCCCGCCACATTTTCTCCACATTTTCTCCACATTTTCTCCGGGGCGCCCCCCCCCCCCCCCCCCCCCCCCCCCCCCCCCCCCCCCCCCCCCCCCCCCCCCCCCCCCCCCCCCCCCCCCCCCCCCCCCCCCCCCCCCCCCCCCCCCCCCCCCCCCCCCCCCCCCCCCCCCCCCCCCCCCCCCCCCCCCCCCCCCCCCCCCCCCCCCCCCCCCCCCCCCCCCCCCCCCCCCCCCCCCCCCCCCCCCCCCCCCCCCCCCCCCCCCCCCCCCCCCCCCCCCCCCCCCCCCCCCCCCCCCCC